>CM035170.1:129696480-129830525 GCA_020205615.1 Panax quinquefolius
GGCCTTCTTGAAGAAAGCGGGTCTCGAAGAAGGCGTTGAGCAAATACACTTTCATCTATCGAAGCTAGTGAAGGGGTTATAAGAATGGTGTGTTCGAACCTGACACCATCCTTCTTTCGAGTAAAGGGAGTATAAATGAGACTAAAGGAAGAGGACTTCAATCGGCCCTAGAGTTTGAGAATGAAGGGCACCCATTCTTAAACGACATAAACTTCGAGAAGTCAAGGAAAATACATCCTGAAAACCCCTATGTAAAGGATACAAAGAAGGAGTTCCCCAAGGTATGAGTTCTTGGGTGACATTATTGGAAAATGCATATCTTTGCAAAAGCTCGGGTCGTGACTTCGGTGAATGAAGCTCGATTTAAGCTCATGGTGGCCGTGTTTAATGGCATCTGACTCAACTATGGGTTTGTATTACTCGAGTGGATTGGAAGGTGGATCCTCAACTCGAGAAATCAAAAAGCCCTCAAAAGATGCTATATGGGCGTTTCATAAGTATCGATACATGTCGATCTTGGGTGACAAAATTGGGGATGAAGAAGAGAAGCCATCAACCCGAATCGAAGAATGACCCGGTGGTTGTTTGAAAGCTGAAAAAGAAACCTTCTTGGTATGTGCGAATGATAGCCGAGTCGATTGGAAGGCGGGGATCTACAAAATCACGGGCATTCGGGGAAACATGTTTGTTGTCGGGAAGAAGGTGAAGAAGAAGGAGAAGCTGACCGGGGAGAACCTACTGCTCTTGCGAGAAAAAAGTAAGGGTAAGAGAAAGCTAAGGGCTGGAGCGGATCGAAGAGCCTCGAGGATCTGTTGACATTCTGTGAGAGTCCTGCGATATAGAAACTCTAAGGAGGCTAAGAAAGAAGCGTGACGAAGAGCGAAAGTGAAGAGGATCAAGCCACCGTATCACGGATCTAAAGAAGAACAAAAGCTGGTCGTAAGTCGAAAAGACCAGCGGTTCTTTATCGTAGAGTCTCTTTGTTCTCACGAGACCGGGCTAAGTGTGGCGAGAAATGGAGGAAGGCTGCAAGAAGGTGGTTGTTCAACATGACAAAGCTAAGACTCGAAAGTCCGAAGTTATGGCTAAACCAACAAATCGAAAAAAAAATTTGGTCGAAGTATATTCTTGAAAATGAAAAAGTTACGAAAAAGGAAGCGAGAATGTGGGCGTAAAAAAGCATCCCAAGCAAATAAAGAGGGCGATTGCTCGGTGAGGAAATCCACGAAATTCTCATGATAGAGAATACTGGTGTGGGGAAAATCTCTGACTCATAAGATGTTCGGTGAGGGAGTTTACGATTTCTCGAAGATGTTCGATTAAGGGGACTTCTTTGAATCTACAAGAAGATGATCATCTTTGAGGGGAGCCTCGTGATATCCACTTTCGACGGAAGGGAGATCTGCCCAAAATCAAGATGTCCTACCGGACATGAAGAAGAACGGTAAAAGGTCATGAAGAGCCATTGAGATAATGGAATCCTCGAAATGAAGATAGTGAAGAGGAAGAAGATGATGATGATCTTGAATCAACGGTGTAAGGAAAAATGGATTGAAGCTATCTTTACACTCATTTGTTTTCTATCTACCCGCGTGATGGCATACCATCGAGCTCGAATCCTGAACTCGTGGGATCACGTATTGCGGAGCTTGAGGAATATCCGGCCGTCGAGTTACGGCTCATGGATTTCGAGGAAAGTCATCTTTGCCAAGAACGCTTACTGCGACCATTCCTCATCAAAAGACAAATCGAGGTATTATGCATTTCTATCAAATCAGATTTAATCAACACCATCATCTTCGTTTAGCTATTTTTATGATTCCCTCGATGGTTGGAAGTGACTCTCGATCCGATAAACCGATTTCGATTCTGAGAATCCCAAAATTACATGGCGAAGAACAAATGAAGTCGACTTTACCTTGCGACCACAAATCACCACCTCTACGATTCGGACTACAACCACATCGTGAGAGTCCGCATCGAAATCGTAGAGTCACCTATCCCGGACATCGAGCCAGGCCCGCCCGTCGATATACCTTCCTCCTCATCAAATGACTACTTTAGTCTTGATCTGCGCTTTCTGACTGACTTGCAAGATCAATCTGACAGAGAACCCTCGATTAACAATCCACAAGCAAATGATCTCTCTCGAGCACGCTACCGAGGATGAATTGAAAAAACTTCTAAGAAAATGGTGAGTCTATAGAAGTAAGTGTGGAAACTCAACTCGACCTCATCGATATCAAAATTTGAATCAAATGATCACGGTTGCAAATAATTTCCCCAACACTTATGAATCTTGAGCTTACAAAAGAGGCTAAGAGAAATTATCGAAGAGATTACGAAGATTATGTCGAGACGGAGATGAGATCCTTTCGAAATTTGCCCAGCGAAGAGAGGTTGTACTCGAAATGCGAAACACGAAGACCTTGACATAAAATTATGTTGGACAACATCCTCGACTTGAAAGCTTACATCTACGACTTCCGGAAATCTTATGCAAATCTGGAAAAACATAATGATATGATTATTTGAGTTCTCCAAAACAAAAGCGAAATCGAAAAATAGATCGAGGAAAATATAGAGGACATTGCTCGGACTTCAAAGCCCAGTGAGCGAGCTTGTCCAAGGTGTTAATGTTGTCTGCGGATATTGAACCCTTGATCTTGACATAAAGGGGAGAATAAAGGAAAAGGAGTTCGAGGGAGGACAAAGCGGAGGAGGTCGTGGAACTTAAGAAAGGGAAGAGGACAATATCAAGCTCAAGCATCACGAAGCCCTCTGCTGAAACGATTCCACAGTCGGACTTCAGCGATTTGATCAGCGAGGAGAATTGTAATGGCTATACCATTAAGCCGTCGGGGAGTTAACTCGACTCACGAAGATGTGTCTACTGTGTGCATAAGAATGCAAGCTGGAGATCATGCATTCATGCAGAGGCATGAGGAGAATCGATACTAAGTCTAAATGAAATTTGGAAGAGTTAAGAGAAGCGAGGAAGCTCGAAAAAAAAGAAGAAGGTTGAGATGCGTGACCTACCTCCACTAAAGAGGTCGAGAAGCGAGAGATAAGTTGAAACATAAATTTCTATTGATGTAATGTTGAATTGTAATATCTTCTTATCATCAAAAAATTCATCGTATTCTAGAAATTTAATTTTTCCTTTGAAATACTAAGTCGTGTTTAAATTTCACGCAAATGCATCTAGTCCTTTAATAATCATGACAACAAATCTCCTTGGTTATTATATCGACATCAAATAGGGGAGATTGTTAGGAGAATGCATATTATGATTTGATGTTTTAATGTATATCTTTAATGATTATTTGTAAGGTCCTTGATGAATACGTATACGAGGACTTAGTGATAGATCAAATTGTTAGGTTGATCTAGCTCTAGCGATGTACCATTACATTAGGGAATGTATAGATAGAAAGATCAAAAGCTATTAGGTTGATGCGGAGATGTAATAGACTAGTATTGAAGAAATCATGGTGCATCGATCGATCGACATTACGAAGTCGAAAGGTGAAAGCGTAGAGGCACGAAGATCGTAGTATGCTTGCCTTGAAGGACTCTTTAGAAATCGTAGAGTAGTCTGACGTCTGTGAGGCTATCTCCACGATCGTAGTATCTTTGAAGGAAACATGAGTTTATAAGTCGACTATCGTAGTGTGCTCTCGAGAACATAAATTGACAACCGAGCAAGTGAAAATCGTGGTGTCTGAAGGTTTAAGGAAATCGTGGTGCTCTCATTGATAGCATCATAGTGTGAAAAGATGTCGAAGATCTTATGATCTAAATCGTAGAACACCACGATCAAATCGTGAAGCATCGTATGTCTCAATGTCGGAGAAGGCGTCGAGAGCCTCGTGATCTGTGATTTCAATATGTGAGAAATGGATCTGAAGCATTGCGGTACTCATCGGTCAGAGAGTATATGAAATATCCTTAGTATCTGACAAAGAAAGCGTATTGAAGAAGCTAAGGATAGTACCATGGGTAAGAGGGATGAAAACACCTTTCTGGTGGTAGGTGAAAGCGACCCTACGATTGTCGGGTGGGCGAATCACGAAATCCGGAAGATGTGCGAAATGTCTCCATCACGGTACAAAAAGTTGGGGCGTATTTAATTCCACAGCGGATGGATCAGCGGATAGTTTTCAACATCACGTATATCATGTCAGACGGATGAGAGAGAACTAAGCAAGCATTGAACAAACAAGCGTGAACATCTCTCTCGAAGCTCGACTCTACGATCGAGATATTGCGAAAGCTTGCTCCATTTACCAGTTCTTTAGAATAAGTGCTTACTGACGGTGATGTAGCAACCATCAAGAACTGATATTATCGACCAAGTGAAGAAGAGTACGAAGTCTGCTTTGGACTTGAAGAGTTAAATAGTGAGCTGTAAGAAAGCCGAAACTGCTTTGGACTTGAAGAGTTGAAGTGAACTAAGAAGTTAAAGTGGCTGTTGATGCAGAAGGAATCAGTGTGATTGAGGAAGTTGTATGAGACATCCTTAGAGGATATCCTACTCGTTGAGTAGAAAGAGTGGACTAGGAGCTTTAAGTCTGCTATGAACCACTTAAAAATGGTATGTCATTTACATTCACATCATAAGCTGCTATATCACATTATAAGCTACCGTATGCGCCTCACCCTCATTTACTCCATTGCTTGGTAAAGAAGATTAAAACAAATATTAATTCCGCTAAGTTTTAATCATTATCAAAGAACTAGTTTAAAAAGAAAAGATTTTAAATATCTATTGACCCCCATACAGATAATTATTGTGCCTTGACTAAGAACTAACATAAGCCGTATTAAGTATGTTATTTCTTTGTAATCTCAAAACTCCATTTTAAACAAAATTTCATGGATTAAATCACCCAAAAATTGTTTATAAACATCATATAGTATATTAGAGATGCATAATAACAATTATAAATAACTACTCAACAATTTAACTATAAAAACTTCGATTAGAGAGAACTAAAAATTATTTTCACTATAAACTCAAAACTACAATTCTAAATATAATTTCATGTATTTGATTACTCTAAATCACATACAAATCATATAAAAAGCAGATTATGCATACTAATAAACATCATAATCAATTTCTTAACAAATTAGCCATCAAAATTCATTTTACAAAGAACTAAACTCGATTATTGAGAAAAAAAACTCGAAGCGTAAATTAAAGCTTGGGATAAGAAATTACCCTTGATTTCTCTATTTAGATTAGTTAGAAGATGATGAAGCTCTTCTTATGATTCTCCGTCTTCTTCTTGATTGATTTTCTCTGAGCCCCTTTCTCTTTTTCTCTCCGACTTTTGTTTCTAAACTTACAAATGAGGTGATATAACTATCAAGTATTATCGTAATAATATAAAAGCGCGTGCGTACATGGGTATCTATAGTATATTAGAGATGCGTAATAACAATTATAAATAACTTCTCAACAATTTAACTATAAAAACTTCGATTAGAGAGAACTAAAAATTATTTTCCTTTATAAACTCAAAACTACAATTCTAAATATAATTTCATGTATTTGATTACTCTAAATCACATACAAATCATATAAAAGCAGTTATGCATACTAATAAACATCTATAATCAATTTCTTAACAAATTAGCCATCAAAATTCATTTACAAAGAACTAAACTTCGGTATTGAGGAAAAAAACTCAAAAGCGTAAATTAAAGCTTGGGATAAGAAATTACCCTTGATTTCTCTATTTAGATTAGTTAGAAGATGATAGAGCTCTTCTTTATGATTCTCCCATCTTCTTCTTGATTGATTTTCTCTAAAACCCTTTTCTCTTTTCTCTCGACTTTTGTTTTCTAGACTTCAAATGAGTGATATAACTATCAAGTATTATACGTAATAATATAAAAAGCGCGCGTCATGGGTATCAGATTAAGCGGATCATTGCCTTCTGGTTCCCATGTTCTTAAGGCCATGTTTGGTTTTTTATAAAGATTTCTTTTAGTTTATTTTAATTAACTTGCTTAATATATAGTTTATTTTTCACATTTCGATTAATCGAGTTCTATTATTTAAATTCAATTAAATAAAGCCGATATTACTCGTTAAATCATATTACCATTTACTAAAAATTCTTATTTATTAATTATAACAAATCAATAAATCTCTAATTAATTAAAACAACATCATAATTATTAACTCATTTAATTTAATTATCCCGATTAAATTAGAACTTTGAACTATAAAATTATTCAACATTAATTTAATTAATGTATAACACTTACTAAATTAATCACGACAATTTCATCAAATATTTATTTAATTCAATAATTAAATTAACAAAAATATTTATTTAATTCATTAAATATTTTAAATTAAATATAAAATCTCGTTAGTTACATCTTTTTCCCTTAAAACTATTATGTCCCCGAGAATCTGCAGCCTTGATTAATTCATCCGAATTCTGATTCGACTCTCTGATGGCTAAGTCATTTTATTCTACGATCTAATTCATGACCTACGATCGATCGTTAAGTCGTTTATTCAATGATCGTTAACGATCGTTAAATCGATACCCTACTGATCTAAGTCTTGATCTGAGTTGTGTGTTTTGGATTAGCTTTTTGTGAAAAACTACATAGTGAAATCTTATTTTATGTTATTACATATTTTTAATTTTCAACTTGTGCATAAGTGAAAATGATAAAGAATTGACTTGGGCAAATAAACAACATCCAGTTTCTAAAAATAAAAATGATGCCATTGACAACAAAAACATAGAACTTCATTGATTAACGAAAGTTTGGTCATAATATTTTATTCACAAACATTTTCTTGTCATTTTGAAAAACTTACCTAGATTAAGAATGAACTTAGTAATTTGAATCAAAACCTGTTGCTTGAACTTGGGAGTGAGTAGACCACGGATCTGAAAAGAAAGGAAAATATCGATATAACCAGCGACCTACTAGCGATAATGAAGAATTAAGTGAGTGTAATGATGTAATTAACTTGACGATTCTCTCTCCTTACAGCGATGAGGATCAGATTAAGGAGGTATTTAGGTAATTTTTGGGCCGATTGAAAGAGTATGTCTGGCGTTAGAAGGAGTAGCGGCGGTCGAGTCAATTCAATCTCTACCTTTAGATATCATAATGGACGTTGCAAGATGTAGTTACTGGAATAATGTCCCCAAAAATCGGTTGTTATGAATAGGATATATATATAGTCCGGATCTTAAGCTCACCCCTTATTCAACTCACCCGAACTCACCCCCTTTAGCAGCGGACGGACTGACGGTTCGGTCATCAAGCGTATCGTCTATAATTTTAAGCGCTATATATGTTGTTAGTCATTAAAAGTATAAGCGACGGTTGTATGGCCAAAATCGTCGATCGAATCCGTCGCTAAAGGGGGTGAGCTTCGGTGAGTTGGATAAAGTTAAATCGAAGGCCAGACCATCTCTATATATATATATATTAATGGGGGGGTTGGGGGGACGATCCATGTAAACATTGTGAAAAAGAATCTAATTTTACAACACATCGTGACCCTTCATGTTAAGATCAAACGGTTTAATAGAACTCCCGTCCACGGTTTAGTTTCCAGTATTCTGCAGTTTAATATTGCGGACGGAACAAATGACCGAAATACCCTCCTTGTAAATGTCTCTCGTCTGCAGTATTAAATTGTGGACGCTAGAGTATCAGCGAATGTTTCCAAATGCGAGATGCCAAATTCAAATTATTTTTAATTTTCAAGTCTCCCAAAAGATCGACTTTCTTCATCGATTCCCTTTTCCTGTCATTCTCAAGTAATAGTAGTATCTCTTTATATACATTCACGCTTTTTTTTTTGAAACAATTGAGAAATTAACGGGAGGAAGTACTTTGGCTCTGCAAAAAAGTTAAAACAGAATAAGAATATGATCTAATAATTCGATCCCTAACTCCCGAAAGGATTTTCGATAGCCGAATCCTTCTCAGGAGGAATTTTCGATAGCAAATCCTTCTCCCGAAGAGATTTTCGATAAGCGAATCCTTTTCCCGAGGAGATTTTTGATAGCCGAATCCTTCTCCCGAAAAAAAAATCGATAGCTGAATCCTTCTCCCGAAGGGATTTTTTATAGCCTAAAGTAATCGTCTCAGTCTCGAATTCATTTGCACCGAAGTCATTTGGCATCGGCAGTTTAATACTACGTAGCCCTAAGGAACTAAAAAAAATCTGAATTTTGTCAATACGATGTCGTTGGCCAATTGGCATGTTAATACTGCGGACAATATTTTTTTAAAAGTAAAACTTTTTCAAGGAGGGTATTTTGGACATTTGTCTCATCCACAATATTAAATTACGGAATACTGAAAACTAAATTGCAGACGATCTCACTATTTAACCGTTCGATTCTTGAATGAAAGGTTGCGATGTGTTGTAAGGCTAGACTCTTTTTTACATTTGCTATGGATCGGTCCCCTATATATATATATATATATATATATATATATATATACACACACACACACATGATCAGGTGCGGGAGTCCGCATTTTGTTAAAATGAAATTTTTTTTTTTGCTTTTTTTTTTACAACTTAAAAAAAGTTTAATATTTTATGGAACTGAAATTTTTACATAATACATACATGTTTTGTTATATGTATCCAAATCACACCCAAAAGTATTATGTAAAAATTTGATTCCATAAAATATTAAACTTTAATTATTTTAAAAAAAAAAAAAGTCCGCATTTTAAACGTCAGGGATCCGTATAAGATTAGGACTATATATATATATATATATATATGGTTAATAGAAGTTTACATTCACATATGAGACTCCTAAATGTGCAGTCTACGATTCATTTATGCGATCGTAGAGTATTCACTTTGTTATCGAGGATTCACTCACGTTTTCTACGGTAGTAGGTATTTCTCTCTTATCAAGTAAGTGATTACTCTACGATCGTAGGTGACTTAACTCTAAGATCGTGGTATTATGTATATTTAAAATTACCCATGTCTTTACCTCTATTATTTTTCATATATATATTCATCCATAACAAATGTTTCTTTATGTGTATTTATTCGATAACCAAGTTGATTCTGGTTGATCTGACAATGGAAGGCGGGATTGGTGAAATATTCCCCTAGCTTCTGACTTGTGGCGGCGATCCCACTCTTTTGTCCTTAGGCTTATTACATTACTGCCCCTACCATTTAATACATGCATGTCCTTAAGCTTTTATTATAAAAAATTAATTTATTTTATTATAAAAGATAAATTTATTTTATAATAAAAATAAAAGATAAATCTGACCATTCACTTTAATTTTTGAATAATTTGGATGAGCTTTAGTTGAAACAATACATCAATTTAGCGTATTATGTGGATCATTTCCCATATATATATATATATATATATATATATATATATATATATATATATATATATAGTCGGTTCGGTCAGGACCTTGGATTTATCATGTAGAACTTCTTCTTTTTTTGTTTTTTTTAAAACAACTAAAAAAATATATTTAATATTTTATGGAATTGAAATTTTTTCATAATACATTGTTTTGGGCGTGATTTGGGTACGTATAACAAAACATGTATGTACAGTCTGTGCAGACTATACCACCATTTTTTGGTATAGGTATCCAAATCACCCCCAAAACATTGTATTATGGAAAAATTTTAATTCCATAAAATATTAATTATTTTTTTTTAGTTGTTTTAAAAAAAAACAAAAAAAAAAATTGATTCAAAAATCTTTTACTCCGGTCAAGGCGTGCAATTTGGATCCATATATATATATATATATATATATATATATATATATATATATATATATATATAATTATTATTAATTCCATTTTTTACACATTATTATAAATATAATGTTGTAAGTTACACATTAGTCATAATGATGTAAATTACAAATTATTATTAATAATATAATTTAAATAAAAAATTGAGGAGTCACATTAAAATATTTAAATTACCTCGCGTGAGATAAGGAAGATTACACATTTATTTCCTAATGCCCGGCTACCTTATATTTCATTTAGCGGTTGACATTTTTCACAAAGTAAAGGATTCTGAGGCGATGGTGTGTGAATTGTGATGATGAAGAGGATGATAATTCCTAACAATTTTTATTGCAAGTAGACTTCAAATCTAAAGATTTTGCTTCTCCAAGGTGAATTTTATTTTATTTTAAAAAAAAATGAAAGTTGAGGTGAGTGTTCAATTAATTGATATTCAATTTTAACTATTTCTACCTACAAAGAGTTGTCTACATTAAATTAATAGTATATAATAATTATAAAAGTTAATTGTTGCCAAATGTTTGAAAAAAAAATTATGTCACAAACTATTAATCCATCGATTAACTCAGCATGGTAGAGATCTCTCCCTTTGTAATGTAACCATACAGGTTTGAGAAAGACCAACCAATACTTTTGTTCAAAAATATTGGCTAGGAGTTTTAAAAAGAAAACAAGTCACTAACAGCTAGGGTCAAAATTAATTTAATCTCACCCAAAATAGACTAGTGGATTTCCAGAAAGAAAATAATTAAACCAACATGCTAAAGCTTTACATGTTAATAAGATTTTGCTTCTAGTTTCACTTTTTTGTTGGGAATATTGCGGAGAAATCACTTTCTTCAAAAATAGAATATATGCCATTATTCAATTGTCCATGATTTTTGACAAAAATGTTTATATTTTCAGACTTAAGATGTACTCACTAGAATTAATCCCTCTTTCCTTTTGCGCTTTTTCTTTCTGGCATTATAAAAGCAATTATTATTTGGTTAATCTTTTAACCAATAGTAATGATATCCGAGTTGCAAGCAAGTTTTCTTCTATCCATGGTATCTTAACTATCATTATCGGAAAGAAAAAACTAAAGTATTAGTTAGCAGAAAGTAATTGCAAGTCCGACGGTATAAAATGTTGGAATTTTGTTTATAATAAAGGAAGCATGCGGTATTGCTTCTTTTTTTTTGGGTACTATTGAACACTACGCTAAGAGGGAAGAAGGATTTGAACCCTACGGCAGCAGTGGTTGGCCAGCACACTGCTGGGCCAACACTTCATCCTAAATGTTCTCTGGAGCCAATGATATAAAACTACTATTTGTACACTTGTAAATGAACAAAACAACTAGTTCAACATCAACTCATTCAAGAAAGTAAAGTCGAGTCAAACTGGGTTTTGTACGCCAACTCAAATTGTTACAAGCAATAAAATCATGTATTTTTTTCAAGTTTCTAGACCAAACTTTGGACCTATATATTACAACTGCAAACATTTGAATCCCCTTCCTTCCTCCCCCCCCCTTTCCCCCTCAACCAAGGAAAAGAAGATAGGACAACGAGGTATTGAACCAAAGCCAGAGTAGGCTAGGGTTCAAGTCTCATCATCCCCTCTTCACCTAGAAATGATGTAAGCCGTGTTACAAATAGTGTTTAGTAATACCCAAACAAAATGCAAATTAAAACTCATAAAAGATTTAGCCGCCTGCAGTAATCAAATCTTAATGAGCAGAAATATTTTTGGTAGCTTGGATAATTGTCGGATGATATCCAACCTATATTAAGGCCCTATGAAGTTGCAACTGTATCCCAACGCCATATAGTCCCATCTTCACAGCAGCTGAGGATAGTACTGAAACAAACAAGTGAAAAGCATTGGTGAGTAGAGTAGAATACAAAAATATTTATCTTTCTGAAACAAAAGCCTAAATAAAGAGCCATCTGTCAGTTACCTTCCATCAAAGGACATAGCAGTCTGCCTAATCGGAGATTTTGATTGTCCATGAGACAACCTGACAGCAACAAAACAATTGTGTTATCAAACACATTATCTAATTTCAATATGTGATATAAATGTTATCTTATTGCTGTATGTTTGACATAAAGAAACAAGCCAATAAACCTTGCAATGAGAACAGGGGGGCTAGACTGTAATTCCCAAACAAAAATCTTCCCTTCTCTATTGCCTGACAGAAAGTGTACTCCATCAATAATCATGCAAAATCTCAGATGTACCATACATACGAAAACAGCACTTAATTTGCATCTTCTGAAAAAGCATGTTAGCACCAAATGGCTAAAAATATTTACTAAAAGCAATCCAATATGTAATATTTCAACACAAATAAGGAATTTAGAAGAAAAAGACTGGGCTAACCAAGTTATATTGCTATTACCTATAGCGGCAGCATTGTAATGAAAATCACATGAAAACTTGATAAACCAAATGTCACACTCCGGAACAGGGTATTTTTGGAGGATGTCTACTGAACCCTATAGAGAAAACATGAAAGAATTTTTAGAGCAGCAGAGATTGGTTTCTGATAGTACAATTCCGCTAGAATCAAAAGGTAAAAGAAGAATGAAACACATAGACACATCTGCAGATATTTACATACTGATAACATACAAGGAATAGTGATGACAAAAGTCTACCTCCCCTGGCGACTGATCTTTCATTTTTGGTTCCCATAGCACGATTTCATTGTCAACACTCTGAAATGGGCAGTATAAGAAATGAGATAAGTTTGAAAAAGAATCATTTTCAAGTCAGATGAAAATGATAAATGGCTTGTTTTCAAGGATTAATAACTTCAACCAGACTTTGATATCATGTCATCTTAAAAGGCTGCCTGTCAAAACCACATTCCGCACACTAAATTGGGCCAATCTTACATTGGCCTATCTACAATCTGTAATTGTATTTACTAGTTAAGAGTTGATACCATCAATTCTGAAAGTCCAAAGAGAGGAGAACAGTGACATAGTCCTGACGTTATATTCAACTTCACTTTTGCTCTGAAGACAAGTAGACAAATGAGTGTGTGTGTGCATGAGAGAGCAAGACAAGAGATCTGTGATTCAGGCCATGGTCAACACTCCTATATAAACCCGATGTCAATATTACCACAAATGAAACCCGCTCTCTAGAGGTTGGGTAAAGCAATGACACAGAAAGTCACTTTACTTGAGATTGACCAATATTTTTAGCAAATGT
Source organism: Panax quinquefolius (assembly GCA_020205615.1). Lineage (NCBI taxonomy): Eukaryota > Viridiplantae > Streptophyta > Magnoliopsida > Apiales > Araliaceae > Panax > Panax quinquefolius. Next base: position 129,709,510 of record CM035170.1, read on the forward strand.
TTCTTAATACCCCCAAAGAGTCTCAACTTTCTACAAGGGGCAAAAGTAGATGTATGAAGCAGAACTGCACCTTGGACATGATAAAATCGCTTGAGCCACCTATTACAGTCAACATAATTTGTATGTATTGAGGCTATAAACACCTGGAACAATAAAACTTACCTCAGATTCAATTAAAGCAAATGCTCAAACATGAGGTTAAAAAATAGAGAACTAAAATAAAAGGTTAGAGCCACTTACAGGAAACTGCACATATTTGGTGGGGAACTTCGATGGAAGATCTGTCCACGTGAAAGATTTTTCCACATATGTCCAGAACTCTGCATGAAGCTCACTCACATGACAAAGGGACAAAAAAACAAGGATTCATGATATTATTGCTTCATGTACTTACAACAGGGTAATGTTATATTGATCAAAATATACATTAACATTAACATCAGATCACATATTGGAGCAAGTGAACTCTCAGATTAGCGTTCTGAACACCAGATTATAAATGGTCGTGTTACCAATATGGTAATGACTTTATATGAAATTTACGTTCTTTGTCCAGAAAAGAGAGTCCTACTTTTTGTTGCTTTTTCCCCCCAAATAATGTATATAACAGTATAGGACAAAATTCTGATGTTCTATTGATTAGAGTATTAATTTAGTAACTGATTCACTTCTGACATTTTCTAGAGCAGCTGAAATTAACGTTCAGAAACACGAGAATATTAAAATGTCGTATTACCCATATGAAAAAGACTTTATAGTTTATACTCCCTCTATTTGGAAATGAGAATCCAAATTATTTATTTATCAACTTTTTTTCCCTCCCCAAATAATAAGGTTAGTGTGAGACACACTTGGGAGTTGGGATTCATTTTCGAATAATGCTAGGGTTCCCAAATAAGTTCCCAAATTTTGGTTCTCAAAGTGTCATGATTACATTAGTTATTTAACATCATGTTGAGTCCTATCTATAAATGTAAATGTTGAGCAAACAATACATGCCACGTGTATTTCAGACCCAAAATAAAGGAACACATTTAAGACCCATATCATTAATATTCATTTTCAGACTACCCTGACCAGTTTGAAATAAAAGCATTGTTGTGTTGAGTTGTAAGGTCTCAGCCTCCGCTATGTGGATTACATTCCTCCACTCACCCCTTATCAAAGATTATAACCTCTGTTATATTCTGCGCATTCAAGTCTCTTAATACAACTTTCTCTAAAGTAATTTTCGGTCTACCCTCCCTCTTCTAGATACATGTCTCCTATTACAATGTTCAATATGATCAAATTATCTAAACTGATGTTCTACACATCAGTGTCACCCCAACCTTTGTTAGTATTTATACTTTGTGGTTTTAATGAAGACAATGTTTATATGGGCTAAATTGATTTTATATTGGTTTATAATTTAATTGAGTCATGATAATCAAATATTTTCATACATAATACTCCCTCCGTCCCAGGATAAAAGTCCTGGTGGACTTTTCACGCATATTAAGAAGAGGAATAAAATGACAAAATTGACCATAATAATGTCATTAAATATGGAGAGATAATTAGAATAAGAAAAATATGAGATATTTAATGTTACGGGCATAATAGGAAAAAATGTGTAAAAATTTAGTTATTAAAGGAAAGTGGACATTTAACATGGGACAATCCAAAATAGTAATAAGGACTTTTATCCTGGGACGGAGGGAGTAATATAATAGTTTGCATGGGTTATTGCATGAATTAATCACTTTGTATGCTAGCTCAAGTTTTCTGCAGGATGTTGGTCACGTGATTAAAGTTTTTGGAATCTATATATATATATATATATATATATATATATATATGTGTGTGTGTGTGTGTGTGTGTGTGTTTATCTATCCTGATTTGCTTTTGTGACTAATTCAAATATGTTACTTGTTATTTATATATAGATTGAGTTACCAATTTAACGTGTCTTGGAGATATTGGAGATATTTTAGGAATTGGTATAATTAAGGAGTCTTATTCAAAAGTTGGAACATCAGTTATTGTTGGACTCTTACTAACAGCAGTTGATCTTTTAAAGGAAACTTGTTAACAGTCAGTTGGTCTCTTTCAACTAGTATTTGGATTTTATTTGACTACTTCATAGTTGTATTTCCTTAGATAAGGTTGTTTTTTTTGCTAACGTTCATCTCCTATTTCAAAGTAATAGCCGTACGTTGCTGATGAATTGGAACGTTAACATAGCCGTTGCTCTCTTCTTTATATATCTTTGTTTACTAAAGCTTCTTGAAAAAACAAGACTCGATCGATCGAAACTCTTCAAGCTATTAGGAAACAAATCATCATATCACTATTTTAGTCTTGTTTTTCTGGTGTTCTTGTAGTCCTTCTTTATATCTATTGTAAACATAGTACAAATGCAGGTTGGCTTGGGGTTTTATTTTAGTAATATTCGGTCTGTACAATGAAGCTATCAAAGTCTCGGAGGTGAGAGGTGTTGCGAGAGAGAGTGCTGAAAGGCGGAGGTGTCGATCGATAAATCGTTGTAACGGGGAGTTCTATTTACTTTGTAATTCTTTGAGTATTATTTTAATAAAGTGAGTTTTCAATCTAATTGGGATTGGGCGTGGATTAGCTACTAGACTAGAGGATAGAAATTTGAACCACGTAAAAAATATCGGTGTGATTTACTTTTCTTGTACTTACATTTTTAAGCTTTATATTACGCGAGTTTGTTTTAGTTGGAAAAATTTTATACTAATACTGGACGGTATTATTATTTGTAAGTTTTATGATTTAAGAATATAACTAATACAGACGGGGTTAATTTATCCAGATTATCGATCTATAGTAAACTTCAAAAATTGGACACTTTAGATCACTTACAAAGTATTTACACCTATTGACCCCCCCCCCTCTAGGTGTGCTTTAATTACGAATTACAACATACGCTAAATATCCAAGTCTTGTGCAAACTTTTATACTTGAAAATAATATAAACAAAAAAGTTGAATTCTCATTTCGGATGGGAATGGTATATCAAATGATTACCACGAGTCGAAAGGTTATGCATTCCCGAATAAGTTTATATAATATTTAAAGAATGTCTCCTCTCGAATCCGGTTTATCAAGAATAATCGTATTCTTCCCTCCTCATTGGCTTTCTAATCTTAAATCCTTGATGAGTGCATAAATGGATACAATTTTATACACTATTTTATGATCTACTCCCCTATCTCTCAAATTGGACAAACTTTCCTTATTCACTCTCAACGTCAATTACAAGGGCTTGGATTTATTTTTTAACCCTTGTTACAACAATTATAGAATGAGAAATTAAATGTATCGAATATGTGAAAACATGAATTAGGTTTAACAAAATGAGAAAAATGATGGAAAACAATTCGTATCAGAATAAGATGTAAATGTGAATTCATAAAAAAAGACAATGTCCAGTATTTTACAAAGATCTTTGGGTTAAGTTCAGATGACCACACAGGGTTTAGCGGTTTCCACTTAACCACTTATAGTCGATAAAGCTACGTTTAAACACCGAGCCTTTTGAGTTGAAGTGAAAGCAGATTACCTTTTCCATCCAAATTAACGAGACGTGCATGTCGGGGCCTTAAAAAAGCAGCGTGATAAGAGTGTAACAGTAAAAAAAACTAGAAAATATCTAAAATACCCTTCTTCCTCAAACAACAGTCTTCTCCCTCGTTTCTCACTCCTGCATTCTCTCTCTCTCATTTATCCCTAAATCGAATTTTTTGCGAATTTTGGGTTTATCCCTAAATCGAGATCAAGAGATGGAGAATCCCTAAATCGAGATCAAGAGATGGAGAATATATGAGTACCTTGAATCAAAACATATAATCGCGGTGATAATCGGAAAAATCGAGAGAGGTGGTGGTGGCGATGGCGTATTTGATGAGAAATAGGTGTCGACACTTTCGGCGGTGAGAGAGGTGTTTGATTTTATGGTATTTATGGCATGTCGTTCGAGCTTTCTTGACTAATGACTCTTGGCTTCCCCAATCAACAATATCAATTCCAAAATTGATATTGTAAAATTTAATTATTAGATCTATTTTTCTGAGTCATTTAAATCTTATACTCTTGTTTTTGCTAATCTTTTTGTTGGATTTTGGGGTTTTAACAATCAGACTTGGTCTCGGTCGAGTAAATGATTTTGGGGTTCTTGTTTGTTGGTGAAGTAGATTAAGGGCCGATTTGGTTTTATGGGTAGAATTTTCTTGGTGGGAGTCGTCTTATTTCTCCTATTTTTTTTTCTTTGTGGGTTTCATAATTGATTGGTTTCTTGAGTATTATACTTGTAGTAGATATCTGGTAGTAGAATTTATACAATAAATATACTTCAAATCTCTATGGAATTTTTGTGATATATGAGTATGTGTGTTTTGAGGACTGAGAAGTGGATTGGGGACCATCCATATGTATATGAATGACTTTTCCGTTTGGGATTTTATGGAATTGTTTTATGTCTGTTGTTTCAGTCAGTACTTCTTGGCAAGATGGTGTTCTTGGCACTAATTGTCCCATCCCACAAAATTGGAATTGGACCTACCAGTTCCAGGTCAAGGATCAGATTGGTAGCTTCTTTTACTTCCCATCACTTAGAAAGACTCCGCATGATTCATGTATGTTTTCTTTCACTTTTTTTTTGAAAAAGATGTTTTTATAATCTGCTTCTCAAGTCCCTTCCCCTGCTAGGCCGGTTCCAACTGCATCTGTGCTGCTTTCAAGATGTCTCTATGCTACACTCTACCTGAGATTATTGGTCATGATTCTGTCAAAGGTGATGGGGTTAATACTGTTGTATTGAAATTTCAGAGCATTGGCAAGTTTTTTAATGTTTATGGGTCTCTTTCTACTGGTTCGGGGACACATTGGGTGCGTGTGAATGAAGATCGATTAGTGCCATTCTTGAATGTTATCTGGGCTAATTGTGGTTCTGTTACTGAAACCATTGGGAATGATGAAGCTTTTAGTACTTCCCCTGCAAGAGAAGTTTTTGCATTTTGGAGAACTGTGAAGGACAGACTTGCATTGCCCCTATTGACTGATTTGTGTGAGAAAGCTGGTTTGGATCTTCCACCATGCTTTATGTGACTTCGACTGACATTAAACTTCAAATTTTGATGTCTCCCTGGTGTTGATGTAGCAAAGGTTGGGTGTGTTTGCTCAGAGTTGCGATACTTGACCTCTAGTGATGATTTGTGGAAGCAAAAATTTGTGGAGACAAACTTTGGGATATAATTTCTTATCAGAAGGGTAATTGACTAATTGGTAGCTTAACCTTGATGTAATTTTGCATAATGAATTTGTTCTCCCCTCTGGTTTCTTCCTTGATTGGCTTATGTTGACACCTTGTGAGTTGAAGATGCATAATTTACTAATTCTTTATTTGTTGTTGCTATTTACATTGGAGAAACCCATTTCATGTATTTACTGGAATTAAGGTGTTTACTATTAAGGTGATTAAGGTGTTTACTCTGTTTTTTGTTTGTTAGAAAAATAGAGAGAGAGGGAGAGAGAGAGAGAGATGAACAAGCACAAGCATCTCTCTTTTATATATAACAAGGGTAATTAAGTCTTTAACCTTTTAAAGTAACAGAGTTATGACAGAAAGCATTTTTTCACTTCAACTCAAAAGGTCGGGTGTTTAAATGTAGCTTTACTGACTATAGGTGGTTAAGTGGAAAACCGCTCAAACCCCAGATGGTCATCTGAACTTAACCCAAGATCTTTCTATCAATAGATAGGAATGTGTATAGGGGATAGGATTCATCTGCTCTGTACCTCTCCATTTTTTTTAGAAAGAGCATATATAAAAATATTTAAAAAGGTAGCCACTAGTTTCTCCCAGAAAAAGTAAGAAAATTGCATAAAAGTCAACTTTTGTGGAGTTATGGACTGTTGGAGTGTATCAGCCACAATCTTATCTTATTTTAAGATTGTTTTAGGCTTAATGTAACTGTTGAAACCCATGAAACAAAAAAAAAAAAAAAAAAAAAAAAAAGACGAAAGAAAAGGAAAGGAAAGGTTAGTAATCAAATGGTCTACTGTCTAACATAATTGGAAGATATGATAACAGTAAGAACAAAAACAAGATAGCTCACCTTTCATTGACCAGATTTTAACAGTATTATCCATACCACAACTTGCAATGCGATATATGTCTGAAGGGTGGAAGTCCTGAAAATAGTTATCGTACCATTTTAATCTTCATTGCCACAACGAGAAGAAATCAAATTCTTCAGTCAGTTAAACTAAGGGCGAGAAATTGAATTTGAAAAGTATCAGAAAAGTATCAGTGCATTTTCACAACTCCCAGCAGTCCACAAATACCACGCTCAAGACTTCATTTCGATGCCCCCCCGCTCCAGCAAATATCAGAATGCATATTCCAGTATGGACATTCCAAAGCCGAACTGATTCATCCTATCCCAAAGTTTAGACATATTATCATTAAGGAGTACTAAAGAGAAAATGTTAAGGTCTGAGGAGAAATAAACAAGGACAAAACGCATGATGCTCACTTTGCTTGCAGATAACACAAGTGATGGTTTCAGCATCTGGGTCCTGATTTCATTTATTGAGTCACCATGACCGACAAAGGACTGCATGTAGGTGAGAATGGTCAGTAAAAATGACTTCGAATGGAAAACAAGCATGTCAAGCAAAGGTGTAAGCTGGCAGGAAATAGAAACCCTTTCTCTTGTGATTACGTTACATAAACTTTAAATGAACTTTATGGATGTGACAAAGGGGGAAAGAATGGCATGCAACACAATTTTACCACATATCATTTCACTTAAGTTTCATCTTGGTAACTGATTATGTTAAAGTTTGGGGAAAAAATGATCTGTAAAAGTGGAAACCCAAATTGAGATGGAGGAAGTATATTCCATCTCTAAACAAAATAATGGTTAGAAAACGATGCAAAGGTTCCGTATTGGGTAAAAGAGTATTTCTCATCCAGATTGCAACAGGTATAATTATCTTGAATATGAAATTAAATTAGATGAGATAATCTGTAATGAACTGGTGTTAGTGTATAAATTAGTGGTTTCCTACCACTACTATTGACTGAGATCATAAGAGCAGTTATAAAGGTAGCGTACCTTGTGTATCTTCTCATTGCCAACATCAATGACTCGGATTATGCCATTAATCCCTCCAGTTACCAATAACGGCGTCCCGTCAACATTGCATGCCCAGGTCACGGTGTAGAAAGACTCGTCCTTCTGATAAACAAAGCATGTTGAAATTCCAATATTCTTTGTGACTACTTGCTCATCAAAAAATAATCCAAATGCACAGGCATAAGACACACACACATATATATATATATATATATATATATATATATATATTAATGATCTATTGAAGTGACTTTTACATACATCATCATCAACATAAGACTGAAGTACAGCAATAACGCCCCCTTCAAGGCATTGGTAAACAGTCACCTGATAAGAAAAGTAATATCTGGACAGTTGAGTTTGATATTATACAACAAAGCTCACAAAACTCAAAAGATTAGTAACATTGACAATCTGATTGAGCCATTACAGTCTCTTCAGCAAAGAGATAAAGAGAACGTGTCATCTGAGTAAGTTAACAATTTCCCTCTTTCCTTATTATTATTTTTATAAAGAATTCCAAGAATAGAAGACCTATCTTGCAAGGAACACCCAACTTAATTTAGGAAAATGACAATTGTGCAAAGTGTTTCCAACAATTGTAATCTTGCTAGCTAGAAGTAGAACAAGGACCATTGTGCAAAGTGCAAATAGATATGGTGGAGCTAGGAGGTAGGAGAACAGAATAGTTTATAAGTGGGATAAATCACTTTTTGGTCACTGTACTAAGGTCTGGTTTTTATTGTGGTTACCAAAACTTTTTTTATTACAATCGAATAACTGTACTCTCAAAAATTACAAAATAGTCATTACTTAAAATTTCCGTCCAAAAAAAAAGAGACGGAATCTTTTATGCAAATTGGCTAGATTATTTTTCTTGGCGTGGAGGCGAAATGCGAGGAGCGATTAAGTGGCATCATGTATGTGTAATAACAATAACCATAATTCCAAAATTATTAATAATTAAGCTTAATAATTCCAAAACTAATAATAACAATAATTATAATTTTAGAATAATAATAATAATAATAATAATAATAAAATACTAATAATAATAATAATTTTAAATTTTATTAAAAAAATTATAAAAATTATAAAAATGTTTTTATATGAATAATCGTGCTAATTGTCCCTGCATAGATTTAGTTGGTTCAAAATAATAATAATAATAATAATAATAATTTCAAAATAATAATAATAATAATTTTTAAATAGTAATAATAATAATTTTGAAATAATATTATTATTTCAAAATAATAATAATAATTTCAAAAGGGCCAATAATCTTTGACATTATCACCACATTTGTCCTCTCTCACTCCCAAATCTCTCTCTCTCTCCTCTTGACTCCTTCGATCCTCCACCCCTCGTAGCTCGTAGCCACCTGATGGGAAAAGGCTCGATCTCTCGTGGCGTCCTAAAAAAAATCATCCTCTCCTACACCTACGTCGCTGATGATTGGGTAATATACCCATGAATCGGATATGTTTGGGCTTAAATTATTGCATTCTCAAATTATTTAGAAGCATTTTTATTGTGTTTAGTTGTTATTTTGCAGATTCGAGAGCTACAGGGGTGTAAGTAAGGAAACCGTACCTTACTAGGGTTAGGGTTTCGTGTTGACTGAGGAGGAGAGAAATCCGCGAAGAATACGGTCTTGATTGAGTGGTTGAAGAGGGAGAAAACGCAGTAAGCAATTGCTTCGAGTAACACGTGGCGAGAACTCTTAGGATTGAGAGTCTTCTTCCTAGTCTCGAGTTCGGAGAGAATCAAAAGTCCACTTTTATTGAAATGAAAGGGGTATTTATAGAGTTTCTGGAAAATGGTCGCGTGCCTTGCGTATGCAGGTCTTGTGCTTGGCATGTGATTTGGAGAAATTCAAAAATACCCTTAATTACTTAAGTAATGCCTAAATCATCACATCCTTACAGCCACCGATCGATCCCTCGATCGATTCCCAGAATGAGTCGTCTCCACGAGTCTTACGCCTCGACTTTGCGTGGAGACTTCTCGGTTCATTTAATTCTTTAGATCACTGCGTAAGCCCTAATTTTATATTTGGGCTCCTGATTCTTACCCCACGCGTGAGTCGCGCCTTGGATTGACGATCGTGCAAAAATATTTGAGTCTTTGAATCGTGCTTCAAATTTTACTGCATAATTTCAGCGGAGCTCGATCTTCTGACCTCGAAAAAAACAAAAAATATTATGAGAAATAAACCTTAAGAGAACTCTCCCAAAATATCACGAAAATCATTTATCAATTTTGTTTCTACATCTTGCTCAATCAAATTAAATCGAAAACTTAGAAATGAGGGGATTAGTTGCAACAATTAATAGTATATATATAAATTATTCATAATTTGTAAATGAAGATGCATAATATAATATTTGATAATAATTACCAATATGCATTAAAAGGGCAAATATAACAGTAAAATATGCCTTGTGAAGAATTTGATTTTATAAACAAAAATTAGTGCCATCATATAAATAAAAAAATTAGGACATATAAGTATATATATATATATATATATATATATATATATATATATTATCATATTAGCAAAACAATAGTTCACACATCACGTTTTTTTTTTTTTGGGTGGGAATTGGTTCAAACTGCAAACATCCATAATTAGAGTTCTAAAACAAAACAATTTCGCAGATATTTATCCTTGTAGAATAGCAAGTTTAGTAGGATACATACTCTGTATTTCATTGTGTATATATAGAAAGGAAAGGATTGAGCTTCTTCTTTGTGATTGATAAAGTAATATAATATCAGTAGTATTGTATTGGAGAGAAGATTGAAGAAACTAAAGAAAAATTGTGCGATCAAAGAGATTCTTTTTCAAGTTCGGTAATAGCGATTGAATTAATCAGTTCTCGCCATGTGAACATTCGAAGAATTGCAGTTGGTTTTTTTTTTTCTTTGTTGCGCCAGATTCGTAAGAACCGATGTCAGTGTAAAGCTTTAATTCTATGATCATAGCTGCAGGAAAGGATGATGAGGGAAAGGATACTATATTAAAAAGTAATAAAGCCTACAATCTAGCTCATGATTATACTGCCACTTTCTAATTACGCCACTTTCATGAATGATGTGCAGTACTATCTAGATTCTTTTTTTTTTTTTTTTATTAATGCAAGTATTATCATCCTGCAAACTAGAATTAGGGAGAACAATAGCGTTTTTTTCTTTTCAACGTGGCGTTTTTTTTTTTTTTTTTTGATGCAGGTTCAAATTTTATTTTTTTAATACTAAATAATGATAATGCAACCTGCAAAAGCAAATCCACAAACGTGATGGATTTTATTTTATTTTTTTTAAAAAAAAATATATAAAAGAAAGACTTACTTTTAAGGAACTTAGCTGACGCCGTCCGATCAATCAAACAACAAATCAAGCAAGTTACCATACTTGGACCATCTTGGGCGGGAGAACCCTAGTAGGGACCGAATTCCAGGATGGTTGAACCTTAGGAGGCCGAATCTCAGCGTGGTGAATCCGAGGGTGACCAGAACCCTAAAGGGTTTTTCGTCGTTTGATAATTTTGTTCCTTTTTTTTTTCAGGTGTCCTTAATCTTCTCCTTTTCCGGGCTAAATCTTCTTATTCAAGTTTAGACTTTTTCGCGGCGGACATTGTCGAAAAGAGATTGTTTTCAAGGCGACCTCGTTTGTTCGGTATTCATAATTTCTCTTTTACCATGGTAAGTACTATATTTCGAATGCTTTCCACTTCGTTTTCTTGTTTCATAGAATTCTTATATTAAATCCCCCTTGTTGTAGGCCAACTCTGACGAACGTTCTGCGGACCCGAAAACTACTAAGGAAATCCCCTTCATTAGTGAGTGGGGAAAAGCTCCCTTCTTTGGGCCTTTTGACGATTTCTGGGAACGAACGAAGAATTTTGATCGTGCCACTTTTTATCCACCTGATAAAGGGGGTGTATTTCTATATGCTGCAGCTAGCGAAAGTGCGGATAGCTTTCCCTGCTCTGCTCATATTCTCCGCATGTGTATCGAAAAACAAGAGTATCCTTTCAGTTCCGTTCGCTTCCTGTCCGACTCATCTAGTCGCGCCTTGAGGATGTGACCTTGGGCCAAGCGAGATCCTCGGGAATCCGATTGTGTGAAGTTGTTGGAAAAAGTGGGATTCTGCGTTGTGTTCAACTATGTAGAGATCTTCGTATCAGCAGAGGACTATGGCGCCCTTACCTTATTGATTTCACGTTGGTGCTCTTCTACGTATACATTTGTCGCTAGCTTGGGAGTTCACCCTACTACAGAGGATGTACATGCCATTTACGATAATTCTTTCTTTATTTTGTATATTCATCCTCATTTTTCTTGGGTTATGTATTTATTTTGAACTATATCTTGTAGCCTTCCTGCTGCTTTGCTTGACTTCTTGTGGTTCATCGGCGTATCCTACAAGGGATACCAAGAATGTGTCGCGTGTTGTGAAGCTTTCAAGCGGGCTTTCGATTACACCACGAGGTTCAATGCAATATAATCCTTTCGGACTTTGGGGGCGCCCAACCATCAGGAGACTTCGGGCTATCTTGGGTCAGTTATTTCTTTCGGGATTCTGAAGCACAGCCCTTTGGAATAGATTTACATTTATAGAGAGTCCGTTCTTGCTCTTCAAGGAACCTTGCCCTTTTCCTTTAGGCTGCATATCTGGCTATGTGGCTATCCCTTCTATCTTCCACTGGGTTACTATGGGCGGTCCCTCGACCCGTATGTTTAGCTTACATTTGCTTTGTTGTCTAAAGTGCGGATGTTCCTCTTCTTTGCTCTCTTTTGGGGACCTTGTATACGTCGCTTGGATGGCCCATCCTTGCCGTGAGAGAATCATCGGAAGGTATCCCTTTCGAGTTTCACTCATTTATTATATTTATTATATAGATATATATTGCTTATCGATATTTCTTTCATTTATTCGGTATGGCGTGAATTGCTTCGTTCCGTACTCCTTTCTTGAGATCTTTTTCTTGAGCACTTTTGGGGCCATTCTACATCTGTGCACTTGTCCGAAGCGAAGGAAATATCCATCCTCTTTTTCATCGCATGATATTGTTCCCCATGGCGCTTTCGTTGGATTGATCGTAGGATTACTTCAAATTTGCGGCTTTATATTGATAACTTTTCTTGTTTCACTTTGCCGTCAGTACCGTATTATTCGGATGGAGGTTCTCGCCTCATTTATATAAGAGGACTTAGTTATTTTTCAAATGTCGGGAATGTTGGTTCTTCACTTTCTTGGTTCGTATTCCTCCGAAATTGCGGAGAACTTCCTATCTTGTTGAGGGCGATGTTTTTGTACGATACTTTACTACTCTCCTCATAGAGTAATGAGGCGGATTTAGATTTGACGAGAATCGACCTTTCGGTAGCTCTTGCGGAGGATTCTGAGTGCTCTCCTCGATTTTGTCCCCACATCATCCTCATTTGCGTGGGAGTTTCCAAAACCATCTCTTTGCTCCTTATGACCCTCTTCATTTCGTTATACGAGATGATTCTCGGTGAGGTATTTATACTACTTTTGAGCGATTCTTGGCTCATGACCTTAAAAATGGCGGGATGATACTATGATTTGTTCGTGCTTGATTTCTCCTCCGACGTCTTGATGGGCGAGAATGTTATGTTCTCCTATAACTAATACTCGTTCGGGCGTTGGCCGACTAGTAGTCGGCTTCTTGGCGTAAAAGGCTATAATGTACGAGTCTCTTCCTCCTCGGTCGGCCAGATCCAGACGTTCCTCCGTCTGAGTCCCTACTACTTCCTTGAATCTTCCATCACGGGTTTCATCTCGGATACCTTCTCGGTTCCTCCCGGGGATCCTTTCTTCTTAGAGAAATCAAAGTTACTTCTTCTAAAATGAGAGCATCTGCTATTACTAACTTTCGGAGGTGATGCCCCTACAGATTCTCTTGTGGTTCTCATTAGTCGTTCTGTCATTTAAGCGAATGTCGAATAAATGAAACACTTATCTTAAAGCCTTTGGGCAGCGCCCCCTTGATAACGTTAGCTCGATATCTGCGTGACTAAGGATCCGGTGAAGAAAGCAATATGAACTTTTGGTAAAATTTGTAGCATTTTCATTTGTCTTTTCGACCATTCATACATCATATTTTTCGTCGCCCCCTTTGTCATTTATTTTCTTGTTTTTTGATTTAGAGAGGTGATGAAGAAAATGATGATGTTCTTAATGGGTTTCTGCGAGTCTTTGTAAGTGAGGCAGTTGCGGCTTCCCTACTTCGTGTGCCTCCTCGACTATCCTTTGTTGCCATCGAGTCTTCTTCTTAGCGTGATGATGATCGTGTTAGTCTTGATCTTTGATGATTCTTTATCGATGTGAGTTGGTCGTGTTGTGGGTTTTGACTCTCTCTTCACGTCCTCTTATAGTAGCTCCTCGTGAGAATCTAGATGATGTGCCGGTGAGGATCTATTTTCTCGAGGAGAATTCATCCGAGCTTATTGCTAACATTAAAGCTTTCGGTGGCATCTCACGACTCTTTATCCACCAGTGTGAGTATTTTCTTTAGTTGACATATACATATTTTCTTTCTTTCTCTATAATATATTATGTTTTATCATTCATTTTTTTTTTATTTAGATTGAGAAGAAGGATTTGCCTTTATCTGTCGAGTCGCTTGTTTTATTTGATACTCTTAATCCGGGTGTCGTCACCTTGTCGTCTAGTGATGACCTTGGTTATCCTCCTACTGACCAGGGCTTCAAGGATTTATCAATGACAACTGACGACCACTGTTTCTTGACCTTTGTTAAGAGTCATCAATGACACATTGACCACTGTTTCTTCATCCTTTGTCGAGTGATTTTATGGTTTGCTACGAAGTGGTTCTACTAAAGTTTCCTTGATCAGTGGAGACTTTATTTCTTGGAGGGTTTTCAAATATCCTCTTCGGTCGGAAATTCTCGATCGTCTCTAACTTTCGGTTTCCTGAAACACTGGCAACCGTCGACTATCCGCATGGCCCCCATTCAGTCTTTCTTTTTGGATCGACTTGCTAGCCTTATTCTTGAATTGAACAGTCTTTCTTTCTATTCTTTCTTGGTAGAAGACTTAGATAGATTTAGTAGTGAGCTTAATGACTTCTCGGCTGTTGGCTTTGATATGTCTCCCTTTCGAGCTCGGTTGGATCTTCTTAGTTCCACTTTTCGGATCGTTGCACTACGATCGAGGAGGTTCTTATGTATCGATGTGAGAATAACACATTTTGAACAACTTCGAGATCTTGAGAAAACCATGAAACGAACTTGAGAGATGACCCCGGGTTTAAGGTCGAATATCAAACTTTTCGAAAATTTGAAAAGCGCTTGATGTGAAGGCTCGTGTGTTTGCCATTGCTAAATTGGAGGCCCTAGCTTTGCCCCCGCTTCAGTTTGATATGTCATGGCCTTTAGATCATGACTTTTTGTAGTTTTTTATTCCTGCATCAAAAACTTATTTATATATATATTCCTTTATGAGAATAGAGTTTCTTTAGCCTTATTAATTGCCTTTAATTTGAATTTTTTTTTTTTAAGACTCAATGCTTAACATTGAATCTCAAATTATTCAAATTAATATTCTAACACAACAATTTGAATAATAAAAAGGCAAACATGAATTTTGTAAAAAAAACACGTTTTTTTTTTTCGCAAACTAATACTTGAATCCATACTTTATAAAATCGAGAAAATATATATCAAGATGTTTGAAAAAAGCTAAAATAGAATGCAGGCGTTTTTCTGAAATTATATCTGGCGTAAGCCTCGAAAGTGAGGAAGCGGAAATCCTTGATTTAAAGACTTAAAAGTCCCAAACAATTTATATATGCGATAATAGGAATTAGAAACAATTTACATAAATATATAAACAATTTAATTAAATTGTTTATATAAATATGTATAAACAATTTAATTTATATAAACAATTTACATATTAAATTAAATTGTAAATTATTAATATGTATAAATATTTACATATTTATATAAACAATTTACATATTTAATTTAATTTACATAAATATGTAAATAATTTAATTTATATAAACAATTTACATATTAAATAACAATTCACTCGTAGTAGTAAAAAAAATTGCCTAAGATCATTAATTGAAATTTAAAAACATATTCACGATAATGTTATTACTTACTAGTTATTCTTGATTTCTTGTATATACATTAATACATATGATTGTTATATATATATAATTAATAATTGTAATAAAAAAATTGTTATTACCGTGAGGAAGACTAAGGAGACAATAAAACAAATAGTGAGCGGAGAAGAGAGAAACGAGAGGAGAGAAGAAGAAAGGTAGCAACAAAGAAGGAAGAAGAAGAAGGCAGCCTTGACCGGTGAGGAAGAAGGCAGCGAAGAAAAAGCAAACCGGCCATTTCGAAGTTGCAAATTTTTGTCGAAGAACAAGTTTTAGGGCTTTTTAAAATCAAATCAAAGTATGACGCTTGACCTCTCAGTATGTGAATATTGGCGTAAGCCTTAACGAATAAAGTATGAAGCTACGCTTTTTATCTCGATCACGGTAGCCTCGCCACAGCTTTCTCCTCCCGCTGCAGGCGCCTTCGCCTCAAACGCCTTTTCGAACATTGAGTATAAGTGAAAGTTTGATATTTTATTGATAATCATGTTGCTTTTAACGAAAAGGATAACGTTTCAGATTTTCATAAATCTTGCTTTTATCGGAGAAAACATAACGTTCGCCACTTTTAGAGATAAAGTGTAACTTTCTTGGATTTAAGAACTTAAACTCATGTGCCTTAATTACTTTTGAAGTTAAAAGTATAACTTTTACGTGATATCTCGTGTATAATATTTCTTTACCCATTTCGAGTTGATGGGCTGAGATAGCATCTCGATCCCACACGAGATATTTTGCGATATCCCGGCTTTCGGAGATCTCTCGCACCCTATCTGGGCCTTCCCATTTGGGGAAAAATTTGGTGGTTGGTGTTCCCCTCGCGACTTGATTCATTTGTCTTGAGCACCAAGTCCCCCCACGAAATTTGTCAGTACGGCTGCTGATATTGTATTGTTGTCATGATTTTTCATGATGCAGATTCTAATTTTTCTTTAGCTTTGTCTCGAGGAAGTCATTAAGGCTTTTAGAGGCATTTGGTGGTTCTCTTCCTCGACTAAGCTTGAGTCTCATCCTTAGAAGGATTTCTATTCAATGTGACTTGACTTCTTCACCGTATCTTAAGCAGCGTATGGGGTTTTACTTTGTAGGCTTTCTTTTTGAAGTTCGATAGGCCCGTAGTCTTTATTAGTAGCTGATACGCCCATGTGTTTTGGGTGATCGTGAGGGTTTTCAAGAGAATCTTGATCGAAGTTTTGTTTGTGGCCTCTGCTTGTCAGTTGCCTTTCGGGTAGTAAGGAGATGATTTGTAATGCTTTACTCTTGTATCTATCTATCGAGGCTCTTGGCGTCCCTATTAATGAAGGGAGTTCCATTTATGCGATAAAATGACATTCGAGGATCAAAGCGACAAATAATATGCTCCTTGATGAAATTTGCCGCTTCTTGGTCTGTAGCCCTCTTTAAGGGTATTGCTTTACCCACTTTGTGTACATCTCGATGGCGGTCGAAGATCCGGATGTTACCCTTTGAATTGGGATGAATAGGACTATAAGATCCATTCCCCATGTATGAAAGAACCCGTGGTGTTGCTAAAGTCCGCAAATCCACAATGAGGAGCATGAATCGAGTTTCCATGAATTTGCAAGCGTGACACTTCTTGGCAAACTCTAAGTAATCCCCTTCCATTCTGAGGCGATAGTAACCATGATCGATCATTTGTTTATCTGACTTGGCTCCTCTTGGTGTTCATCTTTATGCATTTGGTAAACGAATCCTTGGCCTCTCTAATTCCAAAACTTAGTAAGGACTTCTTGAGTTAAACACTCTTCTAAGCGACTCTCGTTTTGTAAGAAGAATCGTTGTGCTTTCTTCTTTATCGTGGCGCATCCTTCTTTTTTCGGCGGGAAGACTACCGCTTTGTAAAAACTCCGTATATGGGATTCGCCCGATCTCTGTATGTCGTCGATGAAGGCACATTCCTCCTCCCTGGGGTATTCTTAGCACGAAAGGCATTTGTCGTTGAAGTGCATCCGCTTCTTTCTTCATTTCCGGGCCAATAATACCCTTGGCGTTGCAACCTTCGATCTGATCCCATATACGCTTGATCGCAGTTTTCTTCGTATACACGATATAAAATCTATTTGCTTCATCCTTCCCCAAGCATCTTGTCAAAACACCATACGCTTCTTTGTAGTACAATACTCCTTTAATGATGCGGTATTTACGAAGCTCCACCGGTGACATGTTCCCTTCTTTTGTTTGTAATTGATGAGAGATGACATGTCTCGATCTTGTCGAATCTTTGGGAATAATTCCGGCCCGCAAGTGGTTGGGAGGATCCTTTTGATTACCTTCACATCCAAGTCTTCCCCTTTGGACATACACTGACGGGCCTTCTTGTGGCTAATGCATCGGGTTATGCTTTTTGTATTCTTGCGCGCACGTACTCAATCCTTTATCTTCTTGAAGGCTTCCATCACTTTTTGTGCTACTTTCTGATTCGGTATGGTGCGAAGATAGGTTCCTTTCTGCGAATTGACCTCTTATTTGTTGAACTATCGATTTGAATCTCCCCTTTACTTTAAGGCATTTGGCTCCCGATTCTCTAGCCGCTAATAATCCCGATATGAATGCCTCGTATTCTACTTCATTGTTAGATGCGAGGAAATCCGGTTTGTATGTGAGGCCACTTCCTTTCCATCCTTGGTAGTTAACACCACACTGCTCCTCCTTTTCCTTCTGCGGATGACCCGTCAAAGGCGAGTTCCACCACTCCGAATCTTCATCCACCGCGTCGATTTTTCTCTTCTCCCCTGGCGAGATCCTCGAAGGAGGTTCGTATTCTCCGTGTAGGCGGCGGCGAGTCTGCTAATGCTTGACATCCCGATTGCCTTGATTGTTACACACTTGATGTCGTAATCGAAAGGATCATCATCCATCTTGCGAGTCTTCCTACCCACGGCGGCTAGATTAGCAAGTATCGGATCGGGTGGAGTTCTTGTTGCAAGTTTTTCGCCGTGTGCGAAAAAAATAATGGCGCATTTTACGTGCGGCAAACACGGTGCGAATGATGTCTCTCTAATTGTGAATACGGTTTACGGTCCCCTGATTATTGGTGATGTAGTATCGGGCTTTTCTTCCCCATCTACCTCTTGTGTGATCGATCCTCCTACAAACTTTGCGGTAGATGTGATATCTGATTTCTGATGGTATTCCTCTCGTGGTCTACCATCGTCTTCACCGAGGCGAAATTTCTTTTACTTTCACGAAGGCTTGTTGGTGGTCACGCCTTTGGTCCCATTTTGTCTTTCCTTTAGCAATTTTTAGAAAGGTTAGTGACTGACGCTAATCTTTGGCATGAATCTCTCGTGTGGAAACTTTCCTAGAAAGCTTTTTTTTTTCTGCGTTTTTGGTGGGGCATATCTCTGTAATAGCTTTTGCCTTGTTTGGGTCTACTTCGAACCTCTGTTTGCACTGAAGCCCAAAAATTTTCCAATTTGTCATCCCAAAGGCACACTTTTTGGGTTCATCTTTAACTTATACTGCTGACAACGTTCAAACACCATTCTTAAATCCTCTACGTGGGTTCTCCTTTTTAGATTTCACTACTATGTCATCCCATAGTCTTCCACGATGTCGTGAATCAATAATCGTGAAAGATGGCATCGTTGCCCTTTGGTAAGTTGCTCGCGTTCTTTAACCCGAATGGCATTACTACGTAGTAGAAATTCCCAAGCGAGAATGCGGAAGGCTTGTCGTCTCGCATCCTCCACGAGACATTTTATTTGATTGTAGCCTCTGAACCCATCCATGAATGACATCATCTCAGCGATTTCTTTGTTGCATCCACAAAGTGTCTATATTGGGTAGCGGATATCGTATCCTTTGGGCATGCCTTGTTCAAATCAAGTGAAATCCACGCGTATTCATGAATTGCCCATTAGATTTCTTTCTTTGGTCTTATCTTTGGATAACCATCTTTGGATGTTGAATTGGTTTGATGAATCCTACATTTAACAACTTCTTTATCTCTTCTTTTATTTGTGTTTTGACTTACAGTGCATAGGTGCGGTAGGCTTTGCTTCTTTGGTTTAGCTCCGGACTTACGTTCAAATTATGCTCTACTGACTCTTTGTCAATCTGGGCATCTCATTATAGTTCCAAGCAAACACGTCCCTATACTCTCGTAGTAGCTTCACTGACTCTTCCTTTTGGTTGGCGTTCGGCTCCTTGTTAATGTAAGTCGGCTTGGCGTTCCTTCTCCCATTCTTTAGATCGACTTCCTCCAACTCATTTCTGCTGAGGTTTTGGTAGGTCTTGAAACATTCAGGTGGTTCCACCTTTCTATTTGTCTGATTCCTTCCTTTTTTGTTGCTCTCTTTGGGTGGGGGCTCTCTCCACGAGGCCCTCAAGTTTGGGTGTACCTTTGAGCTCCTCCCCCCTTGCCGTCGCAAGCGAAACACTTATCTTTCCATGGGTTTGATTACTCTTTCCCACTTTGTCTTACATTCTTCTTTTCTTTTATTTACTTTATCGACTTAGATTTAATTTGTCAGTTTAGCATCGATTATGTTTGGGCATCCTCAAAGTCTCTTGCCCAGCTTCTTGGTCTTCTTTTCTTCTTTCTACATCTACTAATCTGAGGTTTCTTATTTTTGAAACATTCACCTTGTTCTAAAGTCTGCTTCTTTTCCTTTTTCACAGTCTGAACTTGTCCTCGTGTACATCTTCCCGACTTGCTAGTTTCAAAGAATCGAAGCTTGTGATATGGTTTCTCCTTCTTGTGACATCGTGAAGAAAGTTGCTTTGATGATATGTGCCTCCCTCGGCCCAAAAGGTTCCTTATTCTTTGGTACCTTAACCTCCTTGCCTTTCCAAATTGCCTTCGTACCTTTGGTGAAAAGCAGTGGTACCACCCCATAATCATTACGCTGAGCTCTTCCTAGCAACAGCGTGATATCTTTGCGTCGACCTACTGCTTCATGAAACATCAGGTCCTCGGATCTTCCCCACTTGCATATCAACCTTGATGTATCAGGGTTCTCGTGCTTTGATTAGCGAACCCGTGATGTTTGTCTTTTCCTTCACGATCTTCTTCTCTGGCGTACCTAAATGTTTAAAAACGATTATAGGGCATGATATTTCTGAGCGCTCCATTATCGATGAAGCGCTCTCGCACTTCTATGCCATTAATTATTCTACATCACATATAGTGGTCTATTATGTGGATATCTCACCTCTCTATCGGCCTTAGAGAAAGTGATTTTGTTCTCTTCCTCCTCCACCGTCTTCACACAAACCCTTTGTTGATTGCCGTACAGTCTCTTGTGCCTCGGCGGCTTTGATGATTGACTTGGTCGCCCACATCCTTGCTTCCTTGGTCGATCCGTCGATCGAAAATTTCACGAACTTAGCTCCGTTCATGATGCGGTCACTGCGGACTGGATCGGAATGTCCTTCATCATTTACGTGTTCTCCATCATCTCCACTTCTCTTCCCTACAGTGATTCACTATGAGTAATAGTGTTGCCGCGTTTCTTTCCCCTGTGGTTAGGAAGTGGCGTATCGATCGTTGTTTTCCTCCTTCGATTCGATTTCTCATGCCGCGATTTCTCGTGGTAGATCCTTCGTAGACTATAACAATCCATAGTGGAGTGTCCGGCGTCTTTGGTGGTATATCTGAAGTCTGGTCTCTCTTTATTTCTTCTGTTATAACAAATCGGGCCTTGGAGGTTTCTGACTCCATATTACACCCATTGCTTTCGTATAAATCCTAAATGCCTTCTCACTTTGCGTAATAACCCACAGGATTGGCAATCTCGAAACCTTTTCTCCTGGTTTTCCATGGTTCCTTTCATTCTTTCCACTCTTTTCCCTTTTGACCCCTTGTGGCTTTTCTTTGAGAATCGCAAAGCAGCGATGTAATTCTTTTGCCCTTCCACGTAACGGTCGCATGGCTTGCGGGAAAAGTCATAATTCCTCCCAACTCTTGTGCAAATGTTGAGAGTGTTGCAAAGGAATTACATGCTTTAGTGACCAGTGGGGCTTAAAGGTATCGAGGGCACCATTATTGCATATGCTCACTAGATTCTTCTCCTCGATCGGCTCCACACATTTTGCTTTGAGCCACAGAATCTGTCTACGTGTCATGACTCCTCGTTTTGGCTTTTGTTTGATCTCATTAACTCCACGATGGTCACTGTTTTGCGTATAAAAAACTTCTTAAAAATTGTAACTTCAAATCGTCCCGATCTTAGGGTGAGCCTTTCTCTAGATTGTAGTACTGTTGAAGGCCTTATCTGTCGATGTTTTCTTGAACTCACGAGCAAAAGGTTGTGGTTGATTACTTCATCATAACTTGACCACGGAGACATCGATTCTGAACACGGCTATATGTTCTCTCGCATTCCCTTTCTCTCCATTGTACTTGGAAATTGTGGCGGGTGCTCGATATACCTATTTGGGTAAAAGGCATCTCCGTATATATGTGCCGGATATGGTGGAGTGAAGTCAATTCGAAGTGCAGGTTATGCATCTTGGAGTTGATTGATTCGTCAGCATATCATCCTTTGTCACATATTGACTTGTTGTATGGACTTTACGAGGGGTTGTAATGTATTGTTCTTATTTGGCGGTGTATATAGTAAGGAGATCAATTTGGTGTACACTTGCATCATTCAAAGCTTGCAATGCTTGTACTTGTTGGCTTGTTTGTTGGGCGTGGCTTGGTATAGTTCGGTATCTGCACTTGTGAAAATGTTGGGAATGTGGTGGGAATGACGACTGGTTGAGGCTGGCTTGTTTGCACTCTGGGTTGTGGTACATCACCACTGGTTTGGGGCTCTAAATGGATGATTGGAATCGGCTGGCTCTCCGTTCTGGAGGCACCTTCTGATTGTTCTTGTTGACATCCGCTCCTGGCTCGTTCTACTGCGAACTTCCTGGAAACATAGCTTTGAAGGTTGGAATCTGCATTAGCTCTTCTTGCGAAAATTTCCCATCTCTTCCTGTTGCTTCGCATTTCGACATCATTGCCATCATCATCCTTGTCCTTCTCTTTGCCTCCTTTAAGGCCTTGAACATCTCCATTGCACATCATTCGTGGTTATTCGCTCTCCACTTGCTTCCTCACCTTGTCTTTCATGTGCTTGTCATGCATCGTTGGTTTGTTGTTGATCGGCCCGTATGTGGTGATGTTGAACTTCCTTGAGCGTCTTCTACGAGGGGTTGATCGAGATCCAGTTCGTGCCTTGGAAATGTTGATTTATGCGCTTTCGGAACCGGATCCGGTGAAGTAATGCTAGGTGTTGGTGAAACTCTTCTATAGTTCTCTCACTTGAGTCGTGGGCGTACCCTTCACGATTCTACACCTCCCAGTAGTCGCATGATAAATGTAAGTAAAGAAACCGTACCTTACTAGGGTTAGGGTTTCGTGTTGGTGAGGAGGAGAGAAATCCATGAAGAATACGGTCTTGATCGAGTGGTTGAAGAGGGGAGAAAGCGGAGTAAGCAATTGCTTTCGAGTAACACGTGGCGAGAACTCTTAGGATTCAAGAGCCTTCTTCCTAGTCTCCAGTTCAGAGAGAGAATCAAAAGTCCTTTCTATTGAAATGAAAGGGGTATTTATAGAGTTTCTGGAAAATGGTCGCGTGCCTTTTGCGTATACAGGTCTTGTGCTTGGCATGTGATTTGGAGAAATTCAAAAAATACCTTAATTACTTAAGTAATGCCTAAATCATCCATACTTCTAGCCACTGATCGATCCCTCAATCGATTCCCAAATGAGTCGTCTCCACGAGTCTTACGCCTCGGGACACGTGGAGACTTCTCCGGTTCATTTAATTCTTTAGATCACACGTAAGCCCTAATTTTATATTTGGGCTCTGAGAAAGGCAAGTGGAAAATTTGAGCAAATGAATGCCAGTTTGGTAATTAATTGAAGTCAAGTGGCAGGGCGCTCTAGTGATGCATTCCACGGTCTTAGAGGCGCTCTGGCGATCATTTCCATGGCAAAGGCTGGTGAGGCTAAAGGCAGGATCTGTGCGTTGACGGTGTTTGACTTGCATTAAAGAGGAGGTTATTTGATAAGTTGAGTTGAAAAAGGATTGTGGTTGGAGTATATAAAGGCTATTGTGATTGAATGAGGGGGTTATCAACCACAATTGGAGGCTAAGCAAGGGATTACTTGAAGATTGAAGGATTGGCGCTAGAGTTTTTTCTTCTTCTCCTTATTTTCAATTTGTGTAATTCCTTAAGGATGTTTTGCAAAAGATTGTTGGTTTTTATTTCTATTATGAACTAATTCTTCAATTAAGATTTCAATTGAACCTTTTATGTCTATAGATTAGTTATTGATTTATTCGATTATTTGTGTGAAGTGAATTGTTTATTTTGTCTTGTGTTTATTGCTTAATTATTTGGCCAATAATTACCTTGTTACTCTAGAAGGAATTGGAAGAGGAATTCTAGGGTTAGAACTGGGCATGATAACATGTGACTTAGTTATTTACATGGTGAATAATTAGGTTTTTGAATTGAATGGAAATATTTGTTCACCGCATGTAACACATAAGGAATTGGAATCGAAGGAGTTTAATTTAATTGTTTTGCATAGGAATATAGCAAGATTAATCTGGATTAAATAGAAGTCAATTGATCACTTGAAAAATGACTTTTGGCATTTGAGAATTCCTGTTAACAATTCAGTAGGCATAATAATTGGGATAATTGGATAATTGATTTATAGTTCATAATTGGGGATATTGAAGTTTTAATCTTTACTTATCTGAATTCATTCAAATCTTAGTTTTGTTTATTTGATTTAATTTAGAATAATCTCTTTTAATTGGTTAATTTAGTTTCATTATTTTGGAAAATCACATTTTATGGTTGTTTAAATAAAATTGGATTGATATAGTGCTAGTAGTTGGAATTTATTGATTAGAATTATTTGTGGGATCGACACTCTATCTTATCACTTTATTACTTGTTGACTGTGTACACTTGCACAAATTCTTTAATTGTGAAATCAACCAACAAGTTTTTGGCGCCGTTGCCGAGGAATTCTTTATTAATATTAATTCCATATTAGTTATAATCAATTCAGTCTTAATTTAAACGTTATTTATTTATTTTTCTTCTTGAATTGGCAGGAATTCTTTGGGAGTGTATGCACACTAGAACAAGAGCTAAAAAGGAACTTTTTCCTTATACAGACGACATCGAAAGGAAGTTCCAGAAATTGCGGTTGACTAGTGAGGTTATCTGATTGGAAGAAGAAAGTGGCGAACAAAAATACCGATGGACGTGGCGGGGAAGAACAAAAATCACTTGGGGATTATGCCGTATCGAATGTCACAAATATCTGATCGAGTATTAGGGAGGCCGCAATCAATGCAAGCAGTTTCGAGATAAAACCGGGAACAATTCAGATGCTCCAAAATACATGTCAATTTGGGGGTAGTTCGATTGATGATCCTAATGAGCACATCTTGAGTTTCTTGGAAGTTTGCGACACCTTCAAGTTTAACAATGTATCAGAAGATGCTATAAGGTTGAGGATGTTTCCGTTTGCGTTAAAAGATAAAGCTCGGAGTTGGTTAAATTCTTTGCCTCCTGGTACAATCACAGCTTGGGACGACTTAGCTCAAAAATTTCTAGCTAAGTTTTTCCCACCAGCGAAGTCGACAAAACTAAGGAACGACATTCACACTTTTGCACAGTTCGACTCCGAGACATTGTACGAGGCTTGGGAAAGATTTAAGGATATGCTCCGCAAATGTCCACATCACGGAATTCCACAGTGGATGCAGGTTGGGATATTTTGTGATGGATTACGCACCCTGAGAGCCGATATTGATGCGTGTAGGTGGAGCAATCATATCTAAGAAGTTTGATGAGGCTTATCAATTTGTTAGAAGCGATGGCCAACAACAACTATCGGTGACCCGTGACTAGGTTACAACCCTCAAAAAACACAAAAAAAGTTTGAAGTGGATCGATGTAAGCATTAGCGTAGGTGGTATGATAGCTAAGAAAATGGAAACATGGAGTCCACCATCCCGCATGACCGCGTAGTGATGGTTTGTGAGTTATGTCTTTGGGAATCATCTTCAGATCGATGTGCCATCGATTTTGAATCATTTCGGTTCGTAGGGAGCTATAATCGATCAACTCAACCGTATCCAGACTCAAAATGCATATAATCCAGTTGGAGAAATCATCCGGGGTTTTCATGGAGTAACAATCAAGCTCAAGCTCAAGCACTGAAGACAACAAAACACATCCGGATTTCAAAATCAAACTCAACAACAACCGGAGAAGAAATCGGGTTGGGAGGAAGCCTTGGAAAAATTTATTAAGACTCTTGACAAAAAGAATGAGAACAAGACAAAGCTATTGAATCAGTAGATATGAATGTGAAAAGCGAGTGCGTCTGATAAAGAATCTGGAAAATCAATTGAGGTAGATAGCACGTCGTTGAATAACCGATCCACATGGAACACTCCTAGTGATCTGAGAGATAAATCAAAGGCGAGAGACGAGCATTGCAAAGGCGTAACTTTATGCGATGGGAAGGATTTGCGAGGAGGCGATTAAGGATAAGGAAAAGGGACAATCTGACGGATGAAACGAGAAGAAGTTGTGGAAAGCAGGAAAACATCAAGATGAGGAATAGTAGAAGCGAGAAAGCCGCGGGCCGACTATCACTGATGCCTCCCATCTACCGTATCCGCGGAGGTTTGAAATCAAGTTAGATAAGCGGTTTTCAAGATTTTTGGATATTTTCAAAAAAAAGCGCATATCGACATCCCATTCTTAGAAGCTTTAGAACAAATGCCGAAAGCTCGCATGAGTTCATGAAGGATGTGTTGTCGAAGAAGAGGAAATTGGGTGATTTTGAAGCAGATGGCGCTAAGCGAAGAAGAATCTGTATGATTATCGAACAAGTTATCTCGAAGTTAAAAGATCCGGGTAGTTTACTATTCCGTGCGACATTGGTAACCGGTTTTGGGGAGAGCATTGTGTGATTTGGGGCGATATAAATTTGATGCCATTATCCGTCTACGGTCGGTTTGAATTGAAGGCTCCAAAAGCAAACAAATATCGGTTTATTGTTGGCGGACCGATCAGTTACATATCCACGAGGTATTGTTGAAGACGTATTAGTAAAGGTGGATAAATTCATCTTCCCAGCAGATTTCGTTATCTTGGATTGTGAAGCAAATAAGAAAATTCCCATCATTCTCGGGCGACCAATTTTAGCAACGGGGAGAACGTTGATTGACGTGCAAAAAGATGAATTGACGATGCGAGTTGAAGATCAACAAGTCACCTTTAATGTATTTAAGTCGATGTCTTATCCGAAGGAAAAAGGTGAGTGTTTGCGAGTGGATTTCATGGATGAATTAGTTAATCACAAGTTCTGCGGAAATTACTCAGAGGACCCGATAGAATCCATGTTGTTTGGGATAGACAACTACGGTATTGAAGAGGACATTGAGCATGTCAAATGGCTAGATACATCATCGTTCTTCCGGAAAAGCAATCAACCCTTCGACACCCTTGATAGGCCCAAAACGGAAGGTAAAAAGTGCAAACCCTCAATAGAAGAGCCACCGGTGTTGGAATTAAAACCGCTACCATCTCATCTGCAGTATGCTTATTTGGGGAAAGATCTTTACACTACCGGTCGTTGTTTGTGAGTTAAGCGACACCTGCAAAAGGAGAAACTACTACGGGTATTGCAAGAGTTCAAAAAAGCAATGATTGGGTGGACTATAGCGGATATTCGAGGTATTAGTCCGTCTTACGTATCGTAAAATTTTATTAGAAGAGGCGAAGACCAACCATTGAAAGCTGAGAAAGAAATTTAAACCCCATTATGAAGGATGTGGTGAAAAAGGAGATCGTATAGTGGTTGGATGCGGCATTATTTATCGATCTCGGACGGTTCATGGGTAAGTCACATGCGGTGCGTACAAAGAAAAGGGGGTATGGCGGTGGTGAAGAAGCGAAAGCTAATGAGCTCATCCCTACTAGAAGCGAATTACGAGGATGGAAGTATGTATGGACTCACCCATGGTGAATAAAGCCCACCTTGAGGATCACTTCCCTTGCAGATTCGTTGATCGAGATGTTGGATAGGTTAGCGGGACATCAGTTCTACTGTCTTTTGGATGGATATTATGGGTATAATCAAATTGCCGTAGCACCGGAGAATCAAGAGAAAACTACATTCACATGCCCCTACGGTACGTTTGCATTCCCGCGTATGTCCTTTGGTTTATGTAATGCGCCAGCTACCTTTCAACGCTGCATGATGGCGATCTTCTCCGATATGGTAGAACATAATGTAGAGGTATTCATGGATGACTTCTCCGTGTTCGGTGATACTTTTGACCTATGCTTAAATAATCTGGTCTTAGTGATAAAACGATGTGTGGAAACCAACCTAGTTCTTAAGCGAGAAAATGTCACGCCGTAGTGCGAGGGATTATTTTGGGGCATAAGGTATCTGCATCAGGATTAGAGGTGGATAGAGCAAAGATTGAGACAATTGAGAAACTACCTCCTCCATATACGGAGCTTCTTGGGACATGCGGGTTTGTACAGACGCTTCATTAAAGATTTTTCCAAAATTTCAAAACCCTTATGTTCCCTGTTGGAGAAAGACGTGCCTTTCA
Organism: Panax quinquefolius; assembly: GCA_020205615.1. NCBI lineage: Eukaryota > Viridiplantae > Streptophyta > Magnoliopsida > Apiales > Araliaceae > Panax > Panax quinquefolius. Next base: position 129,737,460 of record CM035170.1, read on the forward strand.
AGATGGATCGATCGTATATCGAATTGATATTGAAGGACGTCGGCTGATTACTGGCGCTTGATTGGGCTGAATTCGAATTGGGACAACGACTCGCTGTGATTGACAAGCGATTTGGGACAACGTCGCGACAAGATTTTCACCTGATCTACTATTCCGGTGAGCGTTGTGCAGATGCCCGGTTGAACTACCTGACCCAGAAAAAGAATTACTTGCGGTTGTGTTTGCCTTTGACAAATTTGAGGCGTATCTCATTGGGACCGAGGTAATTGTATCTACTTGATCATTCGCCATTAAATACACGATTGAGAAGAAGGATGTCAAACCCGCAGTTATACGGTGGGTATTATTATTCTCTGAGAATTTGATTTGGAGATCCGGGATAGAAAAAGTCTTGAAAATCGGTGGCGGGTCATCTTTCTCGGTTGGAAAATGCGGAGAGTGCGAGAAAAAAACAGCGTAATGATCGATGAAAAATTTCCGGATGAAGCGACTTCTCCGAGTAACTTCTGATATTGCCTTGGTATGCCGATTACGTGAATTACGTGGTTGCGAAAGGTATTACCACCGGATTTGACCTCACAATGACGTAAGAAGTTCTCTCCACGATGTTAAGCAATACTATTGGGGACGAACCATTTATGTTTAAGGCTTGCGGATCGAATGATTAGGCGTTGTGTGCCTCGTGAAGAGATGGGATGACATATTAGGACATTGCCACTCATCGGATTACGGAGGTCATTATTAGGTGATCGAGCGGTGACGAAAGTGTTCTGATCGGGATTTTTACGGCCTTCTCTATTGAGGATGCTTATCTACATGTCTTTGAAGTGTGATCGGTGGTGACAGCGTAGGTAATATCTCAGCCTTGATGAAATGCCACTCAACACAATTTTGGAGGTTGAACTATTCGACGTATGGGGAATCGACTTTATGGGAATCTTCTTTAATAATCGATACATTACATTGGCGGTCGATTATGTTTCCAAATGGGTAGAAAGCGCGACTTTACCCACGAATGATGCTGACGTTGTCCTCCGATTCTTAAAGAAAAACATCTTCACGATTTGGGGCCTTTAGGCGATAATAAGTGATGAGGAACTCATTTACGTAATAAGCGAGTTCACTAAATTGCTTATAAAGTATGGGGTTAAATCGTAAAATTGCGTAGCGTATCATCCCCAAACCGATGGGCAAGCGAAGTCTCGAATAGGGAGGTAAGCGAATTTTATAAAAGGTAGTCAATCATCACGAAAAGATTGGTCATTGCGTCTTGAGCGATGCCCTATGGGCATATCGAGCGACTTACAAGAATCCTATGGGCATGTCACCTTCTGAGAATGGTCTACGGAAAAGCATGTCACCTCCTGGTTGAGCTAGAACACAGTGCATACTGGGCCATTCGGAAACTTAATTTTGATCTTCAAGCAGCGGGGGAGAAAAGGGTACTGCAATTAAATGAGATGGATGAATTCCGGTTCAATGCTTATGAGAACGCTAAACTCTACAAGGAGAAAGTTAAAGCCTGGCATGGTAAGAAAATTCTCGATCGGACATTTGAACCGGGCCAACAAGTATTACTTTTCAACTCACGCTTGCGTTTATTCCCCGGTAAGTTGAAATCTCGTTGGTCGGGACCGTTCAAGGTTGTATCTGTCGCACCGCACGGAAATGTTGATATCGAGGAATCGAATTCAAAGCGCACATTCAAGGTGAACGGTCAACGACTTGAGCACTATTGGAGTGGACCCATCGATCGCCTATCTACGGCCATACACCTCTCCGACCCGGCGACCAGTTGAGCAACACAGAATAGTCGGGCTGACGACTATAAACCAAGCGTTATAGGGAGGCAACCCCACGAGTTTTAGTTATTTTGTTTTAATTTATTTTAAATTTTCTTCTTTTTCTCTAATTTTGTTCATTAGACAATAGTATATATGTTTTTCATAACAGTCTTCATGCAATTCATATTGTGTTACCAGGTTAGTCGAAATTTGAGCTAGGGGTTACCATCGATTCGACCACACGGCGCCCGGCGCTTCAAAATCAATCTGAAACTTCGGCACCGCCGCTAAAAACTACCATCGATTTCGGCATCGGCTTTGGCGCTCAGTTTTATACTCTACAGCGCTTGACGCGAGGCTAGCCCAATATATCGACCCTTTGCTTTCGGTATACCTGGCGCTCTCGGACAAGTGTTCCTCAGCGCCCCGGCGCTAGAACTTCGACATCGACGAACCTTTGCTAGAAAGCGCCCGTATTGCCATTACTCAAAACCAGCGCCCGTGGCTGAGGCGCCAATTTTAAGTCTTAAATTGGTTCCAACTCTGCATCGTACCTACCTAATCTTTGTAACTGCTTCGCACGTGCAATATTTGAACTCTTCACCTTCACCCCTATATAACTTGTTCCTCGTTCTCATCACATAACCTACATGATTTGCTAGTTACAAATTGTTGATTTGCATTGAGATCTTTTTCTTTGTGACTTTGATTTCTCCTTCCATATCCAAGGTATGTATAATGTTTTCCTCAATCTAGTTCTACCCCTTCTTGCATATGCATGACGCTAATGAGTCGGATTATCATGTCTATGTTATTCTCATGGTAATTGCATATTTGGGGTTTGAATGGTTCGACAAATTAGAAGTATTTCAAGCAATATATGAACTGCACACATGGTGTTTGATAGTTTGTCTGACTCAATGATCAAGGCTAAGTACACACAAAGCCATATCATGATTGTATTTGTATGTTACTTGCATTCACCAAATGTTTAGTCTACATAGTTTTGCAACCCCCATGAATGTATACGGTCGGTTGCCATAGACTTGTTTCACATCAAATTTTATGGGCATATCACGAACATCTTTGACCATATGTACTCTGCACACATAGAATGATGCTACTTGATACAATTCCACTGAAATTATGTCTCCTATCACTCCCAACCATGTACTCACCGTGCACATATGTGGAAGTTTGGGGGTAGTGATATTGTGACATATGTTCATCTTCGAATTATGCCCAATTCTAAAACTGAGTAATGCAAATTTTTGCAGAATTTTATAATGGCATCAAAGCGTCAACGCGGAGAAGGTTCAGGGACCGCCTCGGCCCCGCCGAAATTTGATAGCCGACGATTTGTCTCCGCCGAAACACAGGAACGCTATAACCGCATGGCCACACGCTCATTAGTCCCCGAACGTGGTTTACGGCCCGATCAATCCAAGGATGGGGAAATAGCGGTGATGATTCTTGAGAGAAGGCGGTTCTCCCTCGCCGAAACGGCCCGATCCGGCGGTGATTGCCATCGTCGAAAGAGTTCTACCTTGACGTGTCAAGAGCATTTCCACTATGGGGTGTTTGTGAGGGGCAAGACTGTCGAAATTGGCGACGAAGACATTAATGGTTGTTATCAACTGCCATTAGAGGGACTCAACGACGAATATGCCAATCTTTTGAGTCAAGGTCCAGATTATGAGAAGATAATCCGTGAGCTTTGTCAACCGGGCACCACATGGACAGTGCATGAACGTGGCAGCATGACTTTCCCCCATTCTCACCTCAGTTTATATGGGAAGGCGTGGTATGCTTTTATCTGCGGCAAACTCATGCCATGCACACATGTGAGCCCGTATCACCAAAAGAGAAGGCGATGATCTTGCTATATTCGATAATTCAAGGCTTGAAAATTGATGTTGGCCACCTTATTCAGCAGTCTATTCTCCGAGCGTCACGAGGAGGGACCACAGGAGGGTTACCCCATCCGTCTCTCATTTGCGTTTTGTGTGCCTAAGTTTGGGGTCAAATAGAAATCAGATGAGATGATTCAAATGCCAATGCCCGTGTTGGACCACAAGTTGATCAGCAGGTATAAAGTGTGGACAGGTGGGGCGAACCACCCTAGGGGATTGAGTTTTATAATTCCCCAAGTTGAAGCCTCACAAGCTCCACCGCATCAAGCTCCACCTACTTATGGTCCTTCCTCTGCAGCGCACCGTGGTGTGGTTCCTGAAGCGGTCCAACGTGAAATTGACGGATGGTTTTACAATCTTGAAGCCCAGAATGTCCGCTTTGTCGAACGCCGCGGATGTCTATCTACGTACTTGGTTGACGATTTTGCGGCGGAATGCCATGAGCATGTTGTGCAGGCGTTACTCTTAGCTTGATTCCTCTTGCTCTGTTTTACCTGTGTTTCCCCCTTCTGATCAAGAGATGAGCGAGGATGATGATGCTCCACCCGAGGCATAAGCTCGTCAGGGAAGTCCTCTGTTTTATTGTGTTATTTTTCGCATGAGGACATTGCTCTAGATAAGTTTGGGGGTAGTTAATTCTATTTGCATTAGTAGATTGTTATTAGTCTAATTTGAATTGTTATTGTTGGTTAAATGTTGCATTTAGGATTGCATGTTAATTCCAGCTTTTGATAAGTACGTATGTTTGGGGCCAATGATGAAATAAAAATTGCATGAACAAGTCTAGTAAGGATTGTGAAGTCGGTGATATGATTTTCTTGACAAAAAGTGAAATCTTTATCTGTTTGACACTGATATTATAAGGATAGCACGTTTTAAAAAAATGACCATGTTGGCTAAGGAAGTATTAAATGGATAGATAATAGACTTCTACAGGATGAATGCTAGTGAAATATAGGAACAATTTGAATAGCTAGTGAAGACTGAACTTAGACATAAACACAAGTTTGGGGGAAAACTATTTGGAATATATAAGCTATAAATATATATATATATATATATATAAAAAAAAAACGTGGCATGCTTGTCTAGTTTTGTGGCCTTTGTTACTTGAGTAAGTAAGCCCGAGGGGATTGTCTCTACACCTAGCGCCCTAAGGTCTTAATGGCTTCGGGAGTCGTTGGTGAAAGCTCGTTAAGGTAAGACCTTGAAAAACTGAGGAATAAGAATGATGCATAGTCATGAGAGAGAAAAAAGTAATAATAAAGCGGGAAAAGTGCAAAAAGCCCTCGTTATAAAAAAAAACATAAGTATTCCATTTTGACCCTTGAACTTTGGTAATTGTTTGATTTCAGCCGAATCAAGTTTATTTGATTGTTCTCAAGTTTACACTATATGATGCCTACTAAGAAATTTATTATCTTTCATATTTTTGCCTTTTATTGGTTAGCATGGTTGTTGATCACACACACGATATCAGTAATAACAGATTTAGATTTATTGATTGTGGGGATATTATTGATCTGCCTTAACATGATATATTAGCATGTTTTTGTGATTTTTCTTAGGCCTAATGGATATCTGATTGTCTTTATTTAATTCTTTGGAGTTAAGAACGTATAGATAGTTGTAGGTGCATTTGCATGGTTGTTTAGTTGTTATTGTGTCGTGTTTTGTTGCTTGAGGACATGCAACGATTTAAGTTTGGGGGTATTTGATTATTGGGTAATATACCCATGAATCGGATATGTTTGGGCTTAAATTATTGCATTCTCAAGTTATTTAGAAGCATTTTTATTGTGTTTAGTTGTTATTTTGCAAATTCGGGAGCTACAGGGGCAAATTGGGAAATTTGAGCAAATGAATGGCAGTTTGGTAATTAATTGAAGTCCGGTAGTAAGGGCTCTCTAGCGATGCATTCCACACCTGCCGGTCTTGTTGGCGGAAGTCTTGTTGACCGGATACGCGCGTTGACCAGGTGTTTAACTTGCATTAAAGAGGAGGTTATTTGATAAGTTGAGTTGAAAAAGGATTGTGGTTGGAGTATATAAAGGCTATTGTGATTGAATGAGGGGGTTATCAACCACAATTGGAGGCTAAGTAAGGGATTACTTGAAGATTGAAGGATTGACGCTAGAGTTTTTTCTCTTTCTCCTTATTTTCAATTTGTGTAATTCCTTAAAGATGTTTTGCAAAAGATTGTTGGTTTTTATTTCTATTATGAACTAATTCTTCAATTAAGATTTCAATTGAACCTTTTATGTCTATAGATTAGTTATTCGATTTATTCCAATTATTTGTGTCAAAGTGAATTGTTTATTTTGTCTTGTGTTTATTGCTTAATTATTTGGCCAATAATTACCTTGTTACTCTAGAAGGAATTGGAAGAGGAATTCTAGGGTTAGAACTGGGCATGATAACATGTGACTTAGTTATTTACATGGTGAATAATTAGGTTTGTGAATTGAATGGAAATATCTGTTCACCGCATGTAACACATAAGGAATTGGAATTGAAGGAGTTTAATTCGATTGTTTTGCATAGGAATATAGCAAAATTAATCTGGATTAAATAGAAGTCAATTGATCACTTGAAAAAAGACTTTTGGCATTTGAGAATTCCTGTTAACAATTCAGTAGGCATAATAATTGGGATAATTGGATAATTGATTTATAGTTCATAATTGGGGATATTGAAGTCTTAATCTTTATTTATCTGAATTCATTCAAATCTTAGTTTTGTTTATTTGATTTAATTTAGAATAATCTCTTTTAATTGGTTAATTTAGTTTCATTATTTTGGAAAATCACATTTTATGGTTGTTTAAATAAAATTGGATTGATATAGTGCTAGTAGTTGGAATTTATTAATTAGAATTCTCTGTGGGATCGACACTCTATCTTATCACTTTATTACTTGTTGACTGTGTACACTTGCACAAATTCTTTGATTGTGAAATCAACCTACAATCGCCATCTGGATCTTCCTCTCTTTCACCGTCATCATCTACAACAAATACATTCTCGATTGGAAACTCTACAACTGGCCGTACACGATTTCTCTCACCATGATCCATATGGCCTTTTGTTGCAATAAGCATAAATATTTTTTAGATCTTGAAAACCCCAAATCTGTTGCAGATATTTTTTAGAACGATCTGATCCATTCACGATCTGAGGGCTTATTTTGGTGATGGGTGTTGTGAAAATGGTTTGAGAAGATAATTAAAGCACAAAAATGAAGTTCAATCTATGTTTCATACTTTCTCTCTCTTGTTTTTGCTCCAGATTTGATGTGAATATGTGATAAATACTTTTTTTCAATTGATTAGGAATCACAAGTGGAGTTCTGGATTTGAGAAATAAAGTTAGGATATGGGTCTACAAAGTGGTGATAGAAACGGTTGCGGTGGTGGTAAGTGGTGATCATGGTGGTAGGCGGAGATGGTAATGGTGGTAGTAGATGGAGATGGTAGTTGGAGATATTTAATTAGTTTAATTTATTTTTATTTTTAATATGTTTTATTTGTTTTTAAAATAATAACTTCAAAATAATAATAATAAAATGTAATAATTATTTGAAATTTATTATTATTATTTAAAAATTCTTATTATTATTATTATTGTCATGCCACGTCAGCAATATTGGGTGACTGTGCATATATATATTGCTGACTGTGCAATGTCATTATGGTAGTAGCCATGTCATTATGCCACATCAGCAAAAATAATGGAACGATAAGCACAGTCAGTATTCCGTCCGTTTTTTTGGATGGAAATTTTAAGTAATGACCATTTTGTAATTTTTGAGAGTAAGTTATTCGATTGTAATAAAAAAATTTCAAAACTGACCCTAGTACAGTAACAAAAAAGTAATTTATCCCGTTTATAAGTAGAAACATATTTGTAAATATACTATTACTTTAAACGGACCATTGAGCAAAGTTCAGCCTGTTTAAGCCTGACAAAAGAGTAAAGTATTCCACTGATCAATCAGGTAGTAGGAAAATTAAAAAAGGAAAAAGAAAAAAAGGGAGGGGGGAATAGTTTTTGTTTTTAGCTCAGACATAATATTGGGGAATGAGATCGATGGCAATGAAGTGCTAAGTAGCCCCAATATCTTGGCCTAAACCAAAATTAGTCAATTTCCTACATATTTTCAACAAAAATAAATAAATAAATTGCCGGGCATTCAAAGGGAAGCAAATAAGAATACCTATGTAAGAATTGAAAAGAAGAGTTAGAGGGTTAGTGAGTACCCGATTGCCACCGACGGTGGCGAAGACATTAAAGTAGCGAGAGTCGATGAAGTTGAAAACGACGGCGTAGAGAGGGCGTTTACCCTCTTGGAGCCTGTTCGTTACTCTGTACTCCCTCTTCTTCGACGGGGTCAGTGTTCCGACCACCGGTTCGAATCCTACCGCTACTTTCGCCGCCATTAAATTTGTTTCCTTTTGATTTTCCCCAGCGAAACTGAGCAGCAGCTCTTCGTCAGTCCTCTTTTCTAATTATACTAAATTGTAAATCTTACCTCTTAATTGTTGTGTTTTTATTAAATTGTTTAATAATTTTTTTTTAACATAACCGTTCCTCATATATACCTTAGTTATGCAAAAATATTTCTTCGAGTGTTTTCTAATTTTTTTTAGCACAACTGTTCTTCATAAATGCTTTATTCATGCAAATATGTTTCTTAAAATTTTTTCATCTATTAAAAATTACTTTTCTCTCTCCTCTCTCCCCTCTCCTCATTTTTTTATTTTTTTATTTTTAAAATTTATGTAAAAAATATACTCTTCTTCTTTATATTTATTTGTTTCTATATTGACATTTTGAATTCTAAATTCAAAATTAGTATAAATTAATTAATATTAGAAATATAATTACCAAAATTATAAACTTTATTATTTTTTTATTTTATCTAAATGGTACTAATAACTGTATGATTTATCTAATTAAAAATTAAATATATCTCAAACTAATTTAAACAAATCAAAATTGATCTTATATTTTGAACAAAAAATAACTTATAAGTTAGTTTGTCCATGGGCAGAACCAGAGGGTCATATGACCCCCACCCTGGATTTTTCGGAGGTTATTTGTTTTCTTTTTCCTTCCTTTTTTTATGTATTTTCTTTTCTCCTTTGTTTTTTTTTATTTTTACTTTATCATCAAAGTGAGGCAAAAAAAAGTGGTAACAATTTTCTCCGTAAACTACTTAAAAATAAAAAGCTAAAAAATAAAACAGTTTTTTTAGGATTCTACTATAATGACCATAAGTGTCCTGTGACGCCCCCAAAATTAGGTATACGTCACCCATCATCTTGGAATTGGCCACTACTACGTAATACATAAATTCAAATCAACTTACTAATATAACTTTTTCGTATACAATCTGACATAAAGCGTGAGTTTGAATACAAATATTGTCTACTAGATATTATCAAACTCAAAAGGAGTCTCATTTCAACTATTATCACACTATTTCACGGAATAGTGAGTGTGGCCCCAAAATAGGTATACATCACCTATTACGAGGTTGTCAATCGTAGTATGCGAAACATTCTACAACCTTATTATTACAACGAAGAAAGCTGTGAGTTTGAATACAAATATTATCTTACAGACAATATCTATACTCAAATAAAATAAATCCTCATCACATTTATTGATACATTATTTTACAAAATGGTGAGGACTACTAAACAATCCTTTCTAAAACCTTCATTCCATACCCAGGCTTCGTACTCATTTATATTCTCGCCTCACGAGAAGAAAAATGGAACAAAAAGGAAAAGGGTGAGCTCAACTAGCCCGGTAAAGAATATTATGACTAAGATAATATACAACAAATTACCGTTAGTCTTGACGAGGAAAAATCTAATAGAATACTGATAGGCAACAAATTTTAAATCAATATTCGCATGTGAAATAATAATTCATTAGAAGAGTTAAGTAGAAATGCAAACTACTATCTTCTATGTATGAATTTAAAAGTTCATCGTCTATCTTTTATCCTGTAACATCAATCGATATACATACGGAATCAAATATTCATCTTGCACTCTGGTAGAAGATATTCATCGAGTTGGTCAGTGTTCATCTAAACACTGTTCATCTTTGCACTACTGACCAAAAGATATTCTTGAAATCATTCATCTTTGCACTACATGCCAAAGATATTCAATAATATCATCATTTAAAGGCGAGGATGATGAAAATATTTTTTAAAAAGCGAATCCAATTGAAACAAAAAATGTGAGGATTAAGGATTAAGTACTTTGTTTTATCCATGTTCAAAAATACCTCAAAAATAATCATAGTGGTGTAAAATTCAAGAATGATCAAAACATGGATCTGATCAAAGTTAGTATCGAGAATAGATATTTTGGACAAAAAGAAGAAATTTTATTTTTAAATTGAATAGTCTTAGTATCGTGAATAGTGTAAGTATCGTGAATAGTAACTCAAACACCAAAAGATAGAAATTCCATAAAAACATCTTCACTTTACTTCATGAATAGTACTCGTGAATAGTAACTCGTGAATAGTAACTCATGAATAGTAACTTCGTGAATAGTAGCTCATGAATAAGTAACCCGACATGAAAAAGTTTCAAATTTGATAAAAAGTTTCAACCAATATTTTAGCATAATGATATTGAAGAAATAATATCATTTGAGAAGAAAATAACATCCTTACCTCTCGAAGATTAGTACTTTAATTTGGAATCTAGGGTATAGTCTTTGAAGGGAACTTACCTTGACCGTCTAACAATACTCAAAGTATACTCAAAATACTCACAAGAATCATTTCGATAATATAGAGAGAAAACTTGATTTACGGTGTGATTTTCAATTCTAACCTAAGCACCCTATTTATAGGAAAATCTTTAGAAACGGCAAAAGCAGAAAATTTAATAAAATATTAATATATATTATAAATTTCCTTAGCCCATCTTTGAAGATCTGATTTCAGCAATTAATATCACATGTTAGCCCACTTAAATGCAAAAAAACGTTTTTCTTTAAAATAATAATTAAAACTTCCAAAATCAATTATTTTGAACTTGAACTTCAATAATTCACAATAAATAGCCCTTTTATCAGAAAATTCGAATCTCGCGAGTTTTTATAGGAAATTCAATTCTCTACAACTTTGCAGAAGAAAGTTTTTCCGAATTCTAAGCAGAAATTGAAAGAAATCCACAAGCGGGCAATTTTACATTTATAATCAAATTTCGATCGATAAATGGGGTCCAATTGAGCATGTTTAACATGTTTTAAACATTTATTGCAACAAAAATACTCTTCCTCCTCGTATACTCATATATCTCACATTCGTTATAAAAATATCACCATTATTATATTATTAAAATATAATAATATATTTAAATGAATTATTTTATCGAGAAAAAGATAAAATTTCAATTTTCAACAATTGTCACATTAAAATTTTTCTCCATCTATATCCACATAAAATCAATATTTTCCTCATCATATGAATCAATAATTAATTATTCACAAATAATATTCTGAGAATCATGATATTGACAATTGAGGCGATTCTTCGAGGAAGAGGGCTTTCCAATAAAAATTTCTTCTTAATGGCGCATGATTAGGTGACCAAACCTCTCCTTAGGCAGAACTTTCTAGACATTGTCAATAATGTTATCTAATAATATTATTGAGATAAAATGAATTATTGCTTCGATAATGAAAAATATTGTGTAATGACAATTATTGAAACAACAATGAATATAAAATATCAATATGAGCAATTATTAACTCGATAAAATCTTTGAGCGGTAATTATCGTAACCATTATTGAGTAGTGCCTTCTTACGTAAGAATCAATAATTGGTGCAATCTGGTATCTTCTTGTGTTTTAACCAAAGTATTTTAACGATATTAATGAGTAATAACTACTGTAGATTATTTTTAACCAACTTATATTTTGTCGTTTTCTTCATCCAATCGCTTTCAGTTATGGGGCCCACACATGGGCTTGCGTTAAATGCGAATATTCTGCGATACGAATATTCCACGACCAAACGAATATTCCCAAACAACAATGAATATTTTATAACCACTTGCTTATTTTGAAATATTTGCGTATTTTACCCCTAACTATCCACATTAATCACATCAACCCTTACTATTTCAAAATAATAAATAGAAAATTAAATTTCATTAATAATAAGTTGGGGTCTTACGGTGAGGACTACTAATGCTATCTTGGGACCATCACTCGTTTCCCCAACTCGTTCGTCAAAATTATATTCTCATTTCACAGAGAGAAACGGTGAAAGAAAGGGTGAGCTCAACTAGCAAAGAAGAAATATTATGACTAAGATAATGCGAGAATAAATTATCAATAGTCTTCAACAATGTTAAAGCGATAAAAGACAATAGACAACCGGTTTAAGCATGGCGGAATATCTGATCCATTAAAAAAGTTGAGTAGAAAATAAAAGTCTACTATCTTTTAGGTTTTAAAGGTTTTCATCAATTTTTATCACTAAGACTAAATTATAATGAATAAACCACAATATCTAATCATCCCCGCATACTGCGGTCGAAGATTTTCATCAAATTATCAATGGTCATGACTATACCAAATCACCCCGGTCATAATCATACCAAAAACTATCCATCATTTGCATTACTGAAGCCATTTGAGGACTTTTGTCACATCATTTATAACAAGCCGTGATTATCTTAGAATGATCCTGGTCATAATCATACTAAGTTCATCTATGCACGTAAGCGAAGATAACATAATATAACATGAGGATGATGATGATGACATATAATTCAATAAAACAAGTTCAAGAATTATTTTATCCAGGGAATTATTAACGTCCAAATTGTCAACAAGATCTTTGTTTTGTAGAGTAAAATTCAAGAATGATCGGAAGAATATTTCCATGAAAAAGATCTTTGGATGAAGCGCAAATATCAAGAATATTCTACTAATTTCGTGGAGTATAGAAGTCAAAGTTTTAACCAATTTGGGTATAATAAAGAATGGAATAACAAAAGAAATCACCATGCATGCGGTACTTGGCATGATAACGGGTTATTCAACCAGAATAATAATAACGGAACGGTCAAGTGAAATTCACTGCAAGCGGGATGTTCCAACAGAATAATAAAGATGGAACCGGATCCGTTGTAAAACACATGAGATAGGATATTCAACGAGAATGATAAAGAGCGGAACCGAGGGTTCGGTGTAAAACACATGAGCGAGGATGTTTCAACAGAATAATAAAAAGCGGAACCAGTGGGTGTAAAACACGAACGAGGATGTTCCAGCGAGAATAATAAAAAGCAGAATAATAGAAGAATGTCACCAAGTATAGAATATGGCAGCGTATCTGAGTTATTCCAAGAGAATAATAAAGAATGGAATAATGAGAGGATTTCACCAAGTATAGGGTATGCCAGCGTGATCTGAGTTATTCAATGAGAATAATAAAGAATGGAATAATGTAAGTTCTCTTCATGAATAAGAAAGAATAACACCCTTACAGATACAACAAAAGAATATTCCCTACCTTTGAAGAAATGAATATTGGAAAAGTGAAGTAGCGAGAATACTTTTCTTCTTTTCTCTATAGTTTCTCTCTCAGAGTTTCGGTGAATTCGTAAGAAATAATGAAGGAATGAGCTTATTTATAGGAAAATAGAATGCATAGTAATTAATCCATGAGCGGTCCAGATTGATTCACTTTAATCGGCGGTCCATATTTAAAAGCAAAATCTTTTAAATAAAATATAATATATTCTATTTATATAAAAACATTTTACTATGCAAACATTATGCATTATTTATGCAAAACACTATGCAAAACACTACGCAACACTTATGCGTAATAAAATATAATATATTTTATTTATAGAATAACTTTAATAAAGTATTACATTTTTTATATAAAAGATGTTTACATTTTATTACGTTAATAATACGAATAAAACAAAAGCGTCATTATCATTATAATAATTCATATTATTAATCGACAATAATGGAATCAAATGAGGTGACTTCTCACATAAGCATCGATAATCAATCTGGTGTCTTCTTATGCAACCACACGCGTATTCTTGTACTTTTACTACTAGAGTAGTTCAACGATATCAAGCGGTAAAACTTCATAGTTATTTTGATAAAATATTTTTGTCGTTTTCTCGATCAAATGATAATTACATTATGTGGTCCACTGATGATTGAGTAGTTGTCACGAATATTCCTGCTAAACAAGAATATTCCCAGAGCCAATCGAATATAATATAACCAACTTGCGTACTTTGCAAAATTTATAAATACTACCCACAACTATAATATTATCTTAAATTCACACCATAATATTAAAAATTATTTCGACAAAATTTAAATCTTTATTGATAAAATCTGGGGTCTCATGATCTCCCCTCCTTATGGAATTTAAGCCCTCGAAATTAGAGTGCGATACACTGGTATGATAAGAGGTGAGGATACCTTGAATACCTTTATCGTTAAAAATATTAAATTCATCTTCATGATCCTTGAAGATATTCATTAACAATTCATCTTTGCCTTGAGCTAAAGATATACAATTTGTAAAACCAATAATCTTTGAGGCTTGACTTAATAGTATCACGACCACGAATTATCCATTGCACTTTCTTGGCGAGGATATTCGTGTTTTCAATATGGTCGTGATTATCTTAAGAATAATCCGTGGTCGTAATCATACCAAGTCTATCGATGCACTACTGACCCGAATATGACTTTTACCACATCCATGAATTAATATTTCATTCTTTGAGACTCATTTCGATAATTAATCCATATCATCGAATCATCCACGCACTTCTGGGGCGAGGATATTCATTAGTATCACGACCACGAATTATCCATACACTTCTGACAAAAGATAATCGTGTATTCATTAGTATCACGACCAAAAATTATCCATGCACTACGACCGAAGATAATCGTGTATTCATTAGTATCACGACCACAAATTATCCATCACTGACGAAAGATAATCGTGTATTCATTAAATCACGACCACAAATTATCCACGTACCTACTGCCCGAAGATAATCGTGTATTCATTAGTATCACGACCACAAATTATCCATGCACTACTGACCAAAGATAATTGTGTATTCATTAGTATCCGACCACAAATTATCCATGCCTACTGGCGAAGATAATCGTGTATTCATTAGTATCGCGACCACAAATTATCCATACTACGACCAAAGATAATCGTGTATTCATTAGTATCACGACCACAAATTATCCATGCACTACGACGAAAAGATAATCGTGTATTCAATTACGGTTATGATTATACCAAAAAATCCCTAGTCATAATCATACCAAGTCCATCTATGCCTTCACTGCCACGAGATGACTTTCAGCGTAATATAAGCGTGAGGATAATGATATAAAGAATCAATCAAATGAGATAAAGGATAAATATTAAACATTTATAATATAATTTATCCGAGGATTCAAGAATATCCCCATGTTAGCAATCACTTAATAATCTCATAATCTAATATCATTAATATTATAACAATATTTTAATCACTTCTTAAATTTATAAACAATTTCTCTCAATTGTTTACGCTTTACCATATAATGCATTTAATCATTCAAAATGCCATACTCATAAGATATCATCACCAATTATCAAATCCCTCAAAAAATATGCATATACTACATATAGGATTCTCTAGCCATAAAATCCTATTTTCAACTTTGTTACTTCACATAACATATTTAACTCATATGTTCAGTAACTAAACTATTTTCATGAAAAATACCAAATCAGTCCCAAAAATATTTCTTTTCTGGGATTTAGCATAATATAGTCCCATAATGAAAATATATTTTTCTGAAATTTTAAAATTCATTTACTATTTTCAAAAATCAATTTCTAATTAATTCCTTAAGAAATTAGCTACCTCAAGTTTAACTCCAAAAATTCCCAAATCTTAGCAGGACCTTAAACATGTTAACGTGAGCTTCTAGTTTAAATTTCATGGTTATCGGAGTTATAGAACTCCGGTTATAGCGTTTTTCGTCAGAAAAACCTAAATATTGAAATAGTCATAACTTGCTCATTTTAAGTCAGAATGAGCTCATTTTTGGACAGGAGGTACTTTATACCATATACCTTCATGTCCCAAAAGGCCAGAATTTTTCTCATAATTTAAGTGGCCGAAATAGCCCCTCTAAAATCATGGCGCAACTTTTTCGGTTTTTCTGACTTTGCACTCCTTTGCTAAAATCAGTCCACACAAAAATCTACAACACCTTTTCCAGTAATTCCACTTGGATTAGTTAGGTAACTCATAGATCTAACTCTAGGACTTGACCACACTCAAAAATTCAAAATATAATAAGAGATTTGGTCGATTGAATTTCATATTACGTTTTTCACCAAAATCGGTTTTTAACTCCTTGTGATTTTTAAGAAACTTTCATGTTTTCACATACTAACCAACATAACTCATCATAACACTTACTAATACCACGTATACCCATGATTTTCATTAGTCCAATGCTTTTATTATGACTTTCATCATAAACCACGTAAAGCTATTCATTTTAGTTGAAGAAATATTTGAGGTTTAAGAAATGGGTTTTGTCTTTTGGTCGATACAAAATTCGATTTCACGCTCTAGGGTTGACTAGGAAATCTTCAAGAATCGTCAAGAAATTTATTAAGGATAGAAATATCATTCAAAAGCGCTACTCTTATCCAAGACTTGGATAGTACGTCACAATGACACCTTACGTAAATGTATAGTCAAAAGCTGTTTTAGAAATTAGAATCTTTGGGAAGTGCTCGAGGAAACCTTCGTTACATGGGAGGCCATGCTTCTAGGTTATGATAGATATCATATGTCCACGAGAATTATCCTTGGTTTACCCAATAGACCCCAAAGAAAAATGAGAAGATTCTTATCGTATTCTTCCCGATGGTGAGTCTTCTCTTGACTTATCATTATCTCCTTGTCTCAAATTGAGAATTATACTTCAAACAAACACCAAGATCATATAGGTAGTGCTAATAAGTAAATATACTCGGCAAGTGGATGAGCACAACCACATCTTATGATGACACGAGGTTGTATGTCATTAGACATCTTGTATGATAGTGGCAAAACACTCTTACAACGTTGGGTTCGCTTCACCCTAGTTGATTCACCAAATATAACTACTAAATGATGACCTTGTTTGTGCATTGTTTTGACCTAGCTACACTCTTATTACACGAAAGGAATTGTGAAGCAAAAGGGTTAATTAATATATCAAATATTATCCCTATATAAATGACCAATTAAATAACAAATAAACTTAGGTAGGTCATACTAACTAGCGAAGAATTCCCCGTCTCTCCCTCCTAGTTCTTATCTCGCATCTTAGCTGGGGATCGTATCCTAAGCTCGATAATAACCTGTGGCGCCCCAAAATTAGGTATCGTCCACCCATCTTGGTCGCCACTTACATGGTACATAAATTCAAATACAACTTACTAATATAAGCGTAGGTATGTACAATCGACATAAAGCATGAGTTTGAATAAAATATTGTCTACTAGATATTATACAAACTCAAAAGGAGTCCTCATTACAACTATTATCACACTATTTCGCGAATAGTGAGGGACTACTAATGCTATCTTGGGACCATTACTTCGTTTCCCTCGACTCGTCGTCAAACTATATTCTCATTTCACGAAGAGAAACGGTGAAAAAAAAGGTGAGCTCAACTAGCCCGATAAGAAATATTATGACTAAGATAATGCGAGAATAAATTATCATTAATCTTCAACAATGTTAAAGCGATAAAATACAATGAACAACCGGTTTAAGCTATGGTGAATATCTGATCCATTAAAAGAGTCAGTAGAGAATAAAATCTCTACTATCTTTTAGGTTTTAAAAGGTTTTCATCAATTTTATCCTTTAAGACTCGGTTTAATAAATAAACCACAATATCTAATCATCCACTGTATACTACGGTCGAGGATTTTCATCAAATTATCAATGGTAAATGACTATACCAAATCACCCCTGGTCATAATCATACCAAAAACTATCCATCTTTGCATTACAAACCACTGAGGACTTTTGTCACATCATTTATAACAAGCCGTGATTATCTTAGAATGATCCACTGGTCATAATCATACTAAGTTCATCTATGCACGTAAGCGAAAGATAACATAATATAACATGAGGATGATGATGATGACATATAATTCAATAAAACAAGTTCAAGAATTATTTTATCCAGAATTATTAACGTCAAATTGTCAACAAGATCTTGTTTTGTAGAGTAAAATTCAAGAATGATCGGAAGAATATTTCCATGAAAAGATCTTTGGATGAAACGCAAATATCGAGAATATTCTATTAATTTATGGGAGTATAGAAGTCAAAGTTTTAACCAATGGGTATAATAAAGAATGGAATAACAAAAGAAATCATCATAAATGCGGATGCTTAGCATAGGCAGTTATAAGACCCCAACTTATTATTAATGAAATTTAATTTTCTCTATTTATTATTTTGAAATAGTAAGGTTTGATGTGATTAATGTGGATAGTTAGGGGTAAAATCATGAAATATTTCAAAATAAATGAAGTGGTTATAAAATATTCATTATTATTATCGGGAATATTAGTTTGGTCGTGGAATATTAAAATGCTTTGTCGGGGAATATTAAATGCACTACGGTAGCAGACCATGTGTGGGCCCCATAACGGAAGCGATTGGATGAAGAAAAGCGACAAATATAAGTTGGTTAAAAATAAGCAGGCGTAGTTGTTCACAGATTATCTTTTGTTAAAATACTCGGTGGTTAAAACACGATGTAGCACGGTATTACACAATTATTGATTCTTACGTGAGAAGGCCACTACTCGATAATGGTTACGATAATTCTTTATTCGATATTTTATTGAGTTAATAATTCTGCGTTGATATTTTATATTCTTTGTTGTTTGATAATTGTCATTTACTGATATTTTTCATTATCGAAGCAATAATTCATATTATCTGAATAATATTATTAGATAACATTATTGGCAATGTCTAGAAAGTTACATCTAAGGAGAGGTTTGGTCACCTAATTATAGGCGCTTGATGAGGAGAAATTCTTATTGGAAAGCCCTGCTTCTCTTGAAGGCGCACAGTTGTCAATATTGTGATTACTGTAATATTATTTGTGAATAATTAATTATTGATTCATATGATGAGTAAAATATTAATTTTATGTGGATATAGATGGAAAAAATTTTAATGTGACAATTGTTGAAAATTGAAATTTTATCTTTTTACGATAAAATAATTCATTTAAATATATTATTATATTTTAATAATATAATAATGGTGATATTTTACAACGAATGTGGGATATATGAGTATCTGAGGAGGAAGAGTATTTTTGTTTAATAAATGTTTAAAAAACATGTTAAACATGTCGGTGGACCCCATTTATTATTTGAAATTTGATTATAGCTGTAAAATTGCCCGTTTGTGGATTCGGTCAATTTCATTTAGAATTTGGAAAAACTTTCTTTTGCAAAGTTGTAGAGAATTGAATTTCCTATAAAAACTCATGAGATTGAATTTTTACGATAAAAAGGCTATTTATTGTGAATTATTGAAGTTAGAAGCTCAAAATAATTGATTTTGGAAGTTTTAATTATTTTTTAAAGAAAAACGTTTTTTTGCATTTAAGTGGGCTAACATGTGATATTAATTGCTGAAATCAGATCTTCAAAGATGGGCTAAGGAAATTTATAATATATATTAATATTTTATTAAATTTTACGCTTTGGTGTTCTAGCATTTTTCTATAAATAGGGTCTTGGGTTAGAATTAAAAATCACACTTTGAAGCGAAGTTTTCTCTCTATATTATCGGCGTATTCTTGTGAGTATTTTGAGTATACTTTGAGTATTGTTAGGCGGTGCAAGTTCCCTTGACTTTATACGGTATTCAAATTAGAAATCTTAATCTTTCGAGGTAAGGGATGTTATTTTCTTCTCAAATGATATTATTTCTTCAATATCATTATCTTTGAAATATTGGTTGGAACTTTTTATCAAATTTGGAACTTTTTCATGTCGGGGTTACTATTCATGAGTTCTTATTCTTATTCACGAGTTCTTATTCACGAGATTCTTATTACGAGTACTATTACGTGAAGCGTGAAGATATTTTTTGTGGAATTTCTATCTTTTGGTGTCGAGTTACTATTCACGTATTCTTTATTCATTATACTGTTATTATTAGAAAAAAATAAATTTCTTCTTTTGTCCAAAATATCTAATACGGATACTAAACTTTGATTGTATCCATGTTTTGATCATTCTTGAATTTTACACCACTATGATTATTTTTGAGGTATTTTTTGAACATGGATAAAACAAAGTACGAATCCTTAATCCTTGTCATTTTGTTTCTTTGGATTCGTTTCTTTAAAAAATATTTTTCATCATCCTCGGTCTTAAATGATGATATTATTGAATATCTTTGGCACTGTAGTGCGAAGATGAATGATTTCGAAGAATATCTTTGGGGTAGTAGTGCAAAGATGAGCAGTGTTTAGATGAACATGACCTGGTGATGAATATCTTTCTGGCTGTGGTGCAAAGATGAATATTTGATTCGGATGTATATTGATTGATGTTACGAGGATAAAAGATGAGCGATGAACTTTTAAATTCATACATAGAAGATAGTAGTTTGCATTCTCTCTTAACTCTTCTAATGAATTATTATTTCATTGCGAATATTGATTTAAAATTTGTTGTCTATTGTATTCTATTAGATTTTCCTGTTGAAGACTAACGATAATTTGTTGTATATTATCTTAGTCATAATATTCTTTCTTGGGCTAGTTGAGCTCACACTTTTCCTTTTGTTCATTTTTTTCTCGGGAGGCGAGAATATAAGCGAAGTGCAGTCGGGGTATGGAATGAAGGTTTTAGAAAGGATTGTTTAGTAGTCCTCACCATTTTTGTAAAATAATGTATCGATAAATGTGATGAGGATTTATTTGAGTATAGATATTATACAGAAGATAATATTTGTATTCAAACTCACGAGGTTTCTTGTTGTAATAATAAAGTTGTAGTTGTTTACGTACCGTGTATTGACAACTCGAATAGGTGATGTATACCTATTTTGGGGGCGTCATGGTTGGTATCGAGCTTAGGATATGATCTCTGGCGGAGATCGGGGAATAGAACTAGGAGGGGAGGCGAGTAAATCCTTATTTAGTGTGTCTACCTAAGCTTATTTTTTAGTTGGTCGGTATATAAGGATATTATGTGATATATGGATTTCCTTAATTAACCCTTGTTTTATAGCGGTATTTGAGAATGTCGACCGAGAATATTAACAATGGAAATGAGACCGTGGAGGCGCTGTACTCACCAAGCGAGGAGAGCGTGCAGCAGTGGCAATGTTCCTCCTGTGAACAACACCCTTGAAAGCGAGATGATGAGCGAGGGATGTTTAGAAGCTTTTGCGGTTCATGCAAAATCGACGAGGAGACTTCGTGTTCAAAATCTGAGGAGAAATGATAGCAATTCACGGGTTATCACAAATGCAAGCGATTCAAAAGTTAGGACCACGAGAATTTAAGGGAAAGCGGATCCGATCATGGCGGCGGAACATGGGTCAAACAAATTACCAAGATATTCGATGTCTTGGGATGCGGAGAACAGAAGGTTCCATTCGCCACCTTTATATTCCGTGGCGAAGCGGATTCTTGGTGGAGAATCGTGAAGCGTACCCATCAATGCTTTTCGGCGTGTCTTGGGAAGCGTTTGAAACTATTTAATGACAAATACTTTCACGAAAGTGTTCGTCGTATGAAGGAAGTGGAGTTCATCGAGTTAGAGCAAAACAACATGGCGGTGTCTCGATATGAGGCAAAGTTTGCGAGTTATCGAGTTTGCACCTCATTTGGTGGAGAATGAGAGCGTATGATAGCGGATGTTTCTTAGAGGTTTGAAACACGGCGTCGTCGATATCTCATTTCTCATAAATTTTCTCTCTATTCGGATGTTGTAAGCATGAGGCTCAATTATTAGGCGAGATAACGAATACGGTCGTTGAGGGACCACAACGAGGATCGTACTCCGAGAGATAGCGATCAGCAGAATAATGATAACCGGCGGAGAAAAGCAGAGACGGACAAAAATGGTAACCACTACGGTGGTAATCATAGCCGTGAAAATAGAAGAAGCGAGTCGGGAGGAGATTTTAAAGAGGAGATTTAACAACGACCGTATGAAGGCAGCAGTCTGCGTGACAAGAATCGGTTCTAAGGAGGAGAGAAACGACCACCGGTCCGTATGTTACAAATGCGAAAAGAGGGACATATCGGTCCAAAGTCCCACAACAGTTCAAGGTATGCTATAATTGTGGAAAGGAAGGACATATCGCTCGAGATTATCTGATGGCGAAACCTAGTTATTGAGGGACGGTGACTCAAAAACATCCCGAAAAAGTCAAAGTCAGCGATTAGGAAGGCGTTTGTTGTGGTGGTCAAAATGCGAGGAACCCAAGCGAGGTGATCACGGGTAAACTATTTATAAATTCTTGCGAAGTTTATACCTTACTTGATATTGGTGCTACCCATTCATTTATCTCTCCTGCTTGTGCTCAGCGTTTAAATTTGACTCAGGAGAAATTAGACTTTGACCTATCTGTGGAAACTCCGTTAGGAGAAACTTTCATCACATCCCTTTGTTTATAAATCTTGTTTGATTCAAGTTGGCACCATTACCTTACATTGACCTTATCTCTTTAAAGATACTTGCTTTTGATGTGATTTTAGGGATTGATTGGTTAACTACTCATCATGCCAAAATTGATTGTTTTTCGTAAGGTTGTTAGTTTTCATATTCTAACCAACTGTTATACGAATTCAAGCAACTAAACCATTAAAATCAATCAACATCATATCTAATCATAAAAGCTATTCGTTTATTGAAAAGCGGATGTCGAGCTTTCTTAGCCCATGTTATGGATTTGAATAAAGACACGTCAAATTTGAATAATATTCTTGTTGTTATTGACTTTCGGCGTATTTCGAAGAACTTCCGGTCTACCCCGAGCGTGAAGTTGAATTCTTTATTGATCTTGAAACACAGATACAAAGCCCATTTCTAAAACCCCATATCGAATGGCTCTATTGAACTTGAGAGTTAAAGGTCCAACTACTGAGGGAATTGTTGGACATCGGTTTCATTAAATCTAGTACATCTCCTTGGGGTGCTCTGTTTTATTTGTAAAGAAGAAAGGCGGAGTATGCGACTTTTTGTATTGACTATCGGGGAATTGAACCATGTCACCATCGAGAATAGGTATCCTCTACCTCGTATTGATGACTTGTTTGACCCGATTCTGAGGGCACAATTCTTTTCAAAAATCGATCTTAGATTACGGATATCATCAATTTGAAGATTAGGCGAGGATATTCAAAAGGCGCCTTTAGAACTTCGATATGGGCATTATGAATTCTTAGTCATGTCTTTCGGATTGACTAAATGCTCCTATGACTTTCATGGATATGATGAACCAGAGTATTGAGGAATATTTGGATCGATTCGTTGTTGTCTTTATTGATGACATCCTTATATATTCAAAAGTCGTGAAGATCATGAGCACCATTTGAAATTTGGTACTCAAAGGCTTCGTGAAAACCAACTATATGCCAAATTGAAGAAATGCGAGTTACGGCGAGGAAGTAGCATTTCTTGGGCACGTGGTGTCAAAAACATGGAGTATTCGTGGATCCGTGAAGATTGAAGCAATCTGAAGTTGAGAACAGCCGAAGTCGGTGGTGAAATACGTAGCTTTTGGGCTTATTTGGTTATTATCGGAGATTCGTGGAAGGTTTTCTCGAATCGCTACTCCATTAACTCGAATTAACTCGGAAGGATACAAAATTCGTTTAGAGTGAAGAATCGAGAAGAGTTTCAAGAGCTTAAGAGGAGACTTATTTAGCTTTTGTTACAATACCATACGGTTCGGATGGATTTGTTATCTCTGATGATCTTGAGCAAAGGGTTAGGATGTGTTCTCATGCAGCGTGGGAAAGTCATAGCCTTTATGCCTCATGACAACTTAAAGAGTATGAGAGGAATTATCCTACTCGTGATCTAGAGTTAGCGGTGATCGATTTTCTTATTAAAAATATGGAAGCACTTATATCATATGGGGAGAAAGTGGAGATATATTGGACCGTAAAAGCCTTAAATATTTCTTCACTCAAAAGAACTCGACATGCGGCGGTGACGTTGGCTCGAGCTATTGAAGACTACGACCACACTATTGATACCATCTGGAAAGCGAGCGTGGTGGTGACGCGTTGAGTAGAAGATCATATGCGAGGAGCGAGAGTGCGATGATGTCAAGTATCGCATGTAGAGCCGACTTTAATAGAAAAAGTTAAGGTCTTCGAGCCACCAGGCCAGGAATGATGCGTATGAAGAAGAAAGTACAAGAAGGAGCTATTAGGGCGAGAATTGATGAAGAAGGAATACTTGAGTCCACTCTAGACTTTGTGTTCTAACGACTACGATTTGAAGTACAAGATTATGATGGAGGCCTGCAATACACCATTTGCAATCCATCACGGAAGTACTAAAATGTATCGTGATCTTCGACATACATTTTGGTGGAACAATATGAGAGAGATTGCAAAGTTTATCTCGATGTGTTTAACTTGTCGGCGTGTAAAAGCGAGACATCCGGTACCTAAAGGGTCCGTTGCAACCACTTGAGATTCCGAAATGGAAGTGGGAACACATTACCATGGATTTCGTTATACGGGTCTTCCTACGGTTTCTCAAGGCATCAATCTTTATTTGGGTTATTGTTGATAGATTAACCAAGTCCGCTCGATCATTTCATGGATCACGGAGACTTATTCCTTGAGCGTCTTCTTTAGTATATGCGTGAATGAGATTGTGAGGTTGCATGGCATGCCAAGTATCCATAGTTTCGGATCGTGACCCAAGATTTTCAAGATTTTGGGTTAGCTTGCAAAAAGCTATGGGCGCGGATTTACGATTTAGTTCGGATACCATCCCCAAGCGGACGAATGATCGAGAGAGAGGACTATTCAAACTCTTAAAGATCTATTAAGACTACGTGTCCTAGACTTCAAGGCGGTTGGGATAAGTATTTACCATTGGTGGAATTCTCCTACAACAACAGTTATCGAGCAAGTATAGGTGTGGCTCCATTGAAGCATTATATGGGCCGAAAATGTCGATTCTCCAATATGTTGGGATGAGGTGGGTGAAGCAACATTGTTGGGACCCGAGTTAATGACGTATGATCACTAGAAAAGATTCAAATGATTCGACAAGCGTATACAAAGCGGCACAAGATCGACAAAAAGAGTTATCACGGATCTTCATCGAAAGGGCGTGGAATTTAGTGTAGGGGATCATGTATTGTTGCGAGTTGCTCCGTGGAAGGAGTTACAAGATTTGGGAAGAGAGGAAAGCTCGATCCACGATTTATTGGTCCATTTCAAATTCTTGATTGAGAGTAGGAAATGTAGCTTTATAGACTTGCGTTACCTCAAGTATGTCTCGTGTTAATAATGTGTTTCACATATCTCGTACTTCGTAAAAATATGAAAGACCGAACCACGTTATAGAATTAGAAGCAGGACGAAATAGCCAGAAGACTTAGCGTATGAGGAGGTACTGTCAAGATCTTGGATGGGAAGGAGCATGTCCTACAGCATGAGGTCATACCTGAGTTAAAGTTTTGTGGAGGAATCAAATGCTATAGAGGAAATGACACAGGGAATTGAAAGCGGAAATGAAAGCGAGGTATCCTCACCTTTTGAAACACGAGTGTACGTCGTCGATTTAGGGACGAAATTTCATAAGGAGGGAGGTTGTAAGACCCCAACTTATTATTAATGAAATTTAATTTTCTATTTATTATTTTGAAATAGTAAGAGGTTGATGTGATTAATGTGGATAGTTAGGGGTAAAATCATAAATATTTCAAAATAAAGCAAGTGGTTATAAAATATTCATTGTTGTCGGGGAATATTCGTTTGGTCGTGGAATATTCGATTGTCGGGGAATATTAAATGCGACTAATGATGCCATGTGTGGGCCCCATAATGTGAAAGCGATTGGATGAAGAAAGCGACAAATATAAGTTGGTTAAAAATAACGGCGTAGTTATTACTGATTATCTTTGTTAAAATACTCGGTGGTTAAAACACGACGGTAGCACCGCGGTATTGCACCAATTATTGATTCTTACGTTAAGAAGGCACTACTCGATAATGGTTCTGATAATTCTTTATTCAAATTATTTTATTGAGTTAATAATTGCTGCGTTGATATTTTATATTCATTGTTTTGATAATTGTCATTACACAATATTTTTCATTATCGAAGCGATAATTCATATTATCTGAATAATATTATTAGATAACATTATTGCGATGTCTAGAAAGTTACAATACAGGAGAGGTTTGGTCACCTTTAATTGCGGCGATGAAGGAGAAATTCTTATTGGAAAGCCCCTCTTTCTGAAGCGCACGGTTGTCGATATTGTGATTACTGTAATATTATTTGTGAATAATTAATTATTGATTCATATGATGAGGAAAATATTAATTTTATGTGGATATAGATGGAGAAAATTTTTAATGTGACAATTGTTGAAAATTAAAATTTTATCTTTTTCCGATAAAATAATTCATTTAAATATATTATTATATTTTAATAATATAATAATGGTGATATTTTACAACGAATGTGGGATATATGAGTATACGAGGAGGAAGAGTATTTTTGTTGCAATAAATGTTTTAAAACATGTTAAACACACTTTCACGAGTGCAATGAAAGAATATTCCCTACCTTTGAAAAAGCGAATATTGGAAAAGTAAAGTAGCGAGAATACTTTTCTTTCTTTCTCTCTATAGTTTTCTCTCTACAGAGTTTCGATTGAATTCGTAAGAAATAATGAAGGAATGAGCTTCATTTATAGGAAAATAGAATGCATAGTAATTAATCCATGAGCGGTTAGGATTGATTCACTTTAATCGGCGGTCCATATTTAAAGAAAAATCTTTTAAATAAAATATAATATATTCTATTTATATAAAAACATTTTACTATGCAAACATTTATCAAAACACTATCGCAACACTATCGTAATAAAATATAATATATTTTATTTATAGAAATAACTTTAATAAAGTATTACATTTTATATAAAAGATGTTTGTTTTATTACGTTAATAATCTGAATAAAACAAAACGTCATTATCATTATAATAATAATTATTATTAATCGACTCGATAATAGAATCAAATGGTGACTTCTCACATAAGCGTGATAATCAATACCGGTATTATTCTTATCAAATACACGCGTATTCTTATCTTTTCTTCAAAGTAGTTCAATGATATCAGCGGTAAAACTTAATAAGTCTTCTTTGAATATATAATAATTATCTTTTTAATTAATCTATCTATAATATAGTTTTGAATATATAATATTATAATTTGTAATTAAAATTCAGTTGACTAAAAATTTCGATTAATTAAGTCTCATAATTAGGAAAAAATAATATATATATATATATATAGGCAATGGATCAAGTCCGGACTCTCGGACCGATTAAAATTCGGATCTATTTTATTTTTTTAGCTTTTTTTTAAAAACAACTAAAAAAGTTTAATATTTATGGGCTGGAATTTTTTATATATCTGGTGTTTTGGATTTGTATGAGACTTTATTTTGTTATATGTATCCAAATCACGCCCAAAACAACGTATTATGAAAAATTTGATTTATAAAATATTAAACTTTTTTTTAGTTGTTTTAAAAAAAAAGCAAAAAAAATTTTGGATTTTAAGAAAATTCGGACTCCCTGACTGGAACCGGACTCTCTCTCTTTTTATATATATGTGTGTGTGTATGTATGTATGTATTTAAAGTCATTAGACTCACAACTCAAAAGTTGACAAAGGTTGGAATATGATGTTATGAAATACTATAATTGGGCAAAATAATTTTTTTACTGATGTATTTTGACCCTGTATATAAATGTTCTGGTTCCGCCACTGAGTTTGTCCAACTTATAAGTTATTGGCCGTAGCGGGCTTAGTCGATGTATATTAATATTCAAGGTTATATTTATTTGCAAAAATTATAATTTAGATTATACTATTAATCTCAAGCCTCTTATTTATTTTTAAAAATAGACTTGGAACTAGTAGCTACGTATTATAACCCCTAGGAGTGTTCAATTCATTCGATTTTTCTGATTTTTTTATTTTCCGGACCGAACCAACCAATTCGGTATAAAAATAATCGGTTCAATTTCAGTACAAAAAAATCGTTATTTACCAATTTTTACCGATATATACCGATTTTTTAATTTTTTTATTATTAATAAATAATTAATAATAAAAAAATAATAATAATAAAATAATGATTATAATAATAATAATAAAAATAATAAAAAACAATGATTATATTAATAAAAAAATAATACTAAAATAATAATTATATTAATTTTCGATATTTATTCGGTAAAAATCGATACTGAACCGATAAATAAATCGTAAGGTAATTTGATCAATCAGATACCAATGCCGTGATGCAGAAATTTAACTAATTTCAGTACCGGTCCGGTTTGGGCCAGTATTTACCAATTGACACCCCTAATAACCCATACCTTTTGTAACTAAAAATTTGTAAATACAATTAACGATAAAATTAAAAAGACCAATGTTCTATGTATATTTAAACTAATGAGAATATAATATCTTTGTTATCTAATAATAAGGGTATGATAGTTCAAATAATAAGTTTTATCTCATTCTTTAAATAATCTGGACAAAACAACATAAGATGAGATTATTTTAGCAAATGCACGACAATAGATTATACGGCCATCTCGTTTCTTCTTCTTCAGGGTCCAATTCATATTCATCTTAAACATCACTATTCTCTTCCTTTACCAACACCTTCTTCTTCTTCTTCTTCTTCTTCTTCTTGCTCTTCTTTTCCTCTTCCTCTTCACTATTCTCTTCTTTTGCCAACACATTTTTCTTCTTCTTGCTCTTCTCTTCCTCTTCCTCTTCCTCTTCCTCTTCCTCTTCCTCTTCCTCTTCCTCTTCCTCCCTGGCTTTGTGGTCTGCTGGAGATGCTTTGATGATGATTCCATAGGCTGCTTGAGATGCTTTGATGACGTAGCACACATGAGGATCATCTGTTGGTATTTGCCGTAGCATTTTTCTTGCAGATTGACCGTCTCCTAAAGCCAAAAGGGCTTGGTACATCCTGCAGAAGCAATTCTAAAATGTAACAGACCAATATGTTGCCTAAGCAATATAGTTATAGCTACTTGTTTGGCTAGTCACAACTCACAAGTACAATATCAACATCATAATATAAATTTTCACATAAACAAATATCAATACCATGTTAAAAGTACCAAACAACATTCTAATAACTGCCATTATCAATGTAGCATAGTGGTAAATTGCTAGCACGACATTCAACAAAGTAGAGACCAGAGGCATGCGTCAGAAATGATAAATGAAGGACATTGCACAATAAATGATGGGTAATCATTGTAGAAGCACAATGGTCCCACAAGAAGTATAGGTTTCCCCCTAACAACTCTGAAACCTGTGCAGGCAAATCCAATATCTAGCAGACAGGTCACAGGTACAAATCTTTTGAGAATGTGGTGGTGGTGGTGCACTGGGGAAGAAGAGGGAGTTGGGGGGGGGGTCACACACAATCATGATGCTATCATTAAAGGCAACCAAATAATATATAATCAAGACCTTTTACCTTAGAAAACTCAAGACATTATATGGAAGACCCGCCATCTCATATTCTCGCCAAATCAAATAGGAACTTTGTAAATCTTTAGCTTTTGCACAAGCAGCAAGAAGAAAGTCGAGACTTTTTCGAGAAGGACGTAAACCAAGCTCTTTCTTGATGGCTTGAAGCAAATCGAGACCAATCTGCAAATCTACAGGCTCTGTCTCAGCAATTTGGCAAAACACCTACTCCAGTATTAGCATCATGAAATGACACACTATGAGCAACTTGTCAACCACTCAAAAAAAAAACACAACAATAGAATCATGAAGTTTACTAAACCAGACTTAATATGACCAACTTCCATGTCAAAAATAAAAATAAGTCTCAATCAAACAGGAAGACATAGAAGTCAAAAAACCTCATCAAAAATAACTTCTCTGGCCACCTCATCATTGTAAAACTTATCCTTGAGTTGCTCGAGTAAATCAACAGCATAACTAAACAAGAGAAAGTATATATAAGCAAAGATGGATATAATATAAAAACTTCTCAAGGGGATTAAGAGCAGTTAAAGTTTACCTTAATTGCTTGTGTCGAACACAATACGAAATGACTCTAAAGCAGCCATCAACCCAGTACTCTGGGACATTTAATTCCTCAAGAAGCTGGAGCAATCTATTCAACTCTCCTTCGTTAGGAAAATGCTCCTGGAGGACGACATAAACATTTCAATGTTTAGAAGGTCAAAGACGCCATATATTCATCAAGCAAACTTACAATAAGACTTATAATGGCTCTGGGCTCCAGATTGTGTTCTGTTTGTCTGAGTTCTTCATATATTTTAAGGGCATCAGGCATTTCTCCATGTGATGCTAAAGCCGAGACAAGCACGCTTTTGATTTCATTCAAGTTATTGGCAGGTACTCCTTTATCAAACACTACCTGCCAATATATTCATATCATAAAACCTAATGAAGAACATTTATTGATATAGTGCAGTTGTGGCTTATATCACATACAACACCGTAAAATTGATGTAGAATATAACGGTAAAAAACAGTATAATAACTTAGACAGAGGGATGCTATATATATATATATATATATATATAAGAACAAAAAAAACTAATATCAACGAAAGGTGAAAACAATAGTACTTTCAACAGTTATTTATTCCAACAATACTCATCAAAATGTTACAATACCCCATTCTACAATCACCAAAGAAATACTATGCAAAATAGTGTATGTTTGTGTGTGAGAGAGAGGTATTAATCAACAAGAAATTACGTCAGTCAGAATACATAGTACACTGACTATGGGAAAGGAAGCACATGCAATAACTGAAAGTATTTAAAAGGGAATAGTTGATGGAAGATCTACTATGGAGTCTATTTTGTTTTTAATTAGACAATTGATAGGAAGACAGAAGAAAGAAAAAGGACCTCCATCTGGTGTTCATCAATATGAGAAGACATATGATAAGGTCTCGAGGAAGGTCCTGTGGTGTATTCTTGAGAAAAAAATAGTGCCTACAAAGTATGTGGATGTGACGAGGACATGTATGAGGGAGCATCTTCTTGTGATAATACATCAAGTGATTTGCTAATCACAATAGGATTACACCGAGGATCATCATGGAGCCCTTATCTTTTTTCCTTAGTTATGGATGAGCTAACAAAAGATATTCAGCATGAGGTGTAATGGTGTATATCGTTTGATGATGATATTGTGCTAATAGATGAAATTAGGGAAAGTGTTCGCGCTAAGTTGGAGTTATGGAGAAGTACATTAGAATCTAAGGGTTATAGATCAAGTCCAAGTAACATTGGATATTTGGAGTGTGAGTTTAGCAATGTAAGAAGAAGATATATAAGCATTGCGAATAATACAAGGACATGAGGTGCCCAAGAAGGTTCTTCTTAAATTCTTGGGACCATATTACATACTAGGAAAGAGAATTATAAAGATGTAAGATATAAGATTAGAGCTAGAAGCAATGTTCTAAAAGGCGGGAGGCGGGCGGCCGAGGGGGGCCTAGCGCCTAGGGGGCCTAGGCGGGGAGGGGGCAGGGCCTGGGCGAGGCCTAGACGGGATTTTTTATTTTAAGCTAATTTTAATATTTTATTTTATATTTATCCAAACAAAACAATAATATAAAGCAAAACAATTTATAATAAAGATAATAAAGGCATTTGCTTAAAGTTCAAACACATATCCATATTGCTAATGTCAAAGTTCAAACACAAACATACAATTGTTCAAAATTAAAACATATTTTTAACGTATTAGTTTTATTCATAAACAAGATTGCTAATTAAATAATAAAATTTAAAATTTCAAGAATTTAATTCAATATTAAAACTTAATAAACTAAACATAAATTTAAGAATTATATTGAATTAAACTAAATATTACAAATGTATCATCATTTATATAATTTGAAGTTGGTACTAGTTCAAAAAAGTACAACTATAATAAAATTATCCATTTTGACTTGATATTGTTCACTTCTTGTTGTGATTTGATATATCATTTGAAAAATAAATATATTAAGATCTGGTTTGGGTAGTTATTAAAATAAAAAAAATCTCTCCGCCAAGACCCCACCTAAGCCCCACCTAATTTCCTGGAGGGATTTTTTTGCCGCCTTGGGCTTAGGTGTGGCGCCAGGGGGGCCTAGCGCCTAGGCGGTGTGCCAAGGGGGGGCCTAGGCGGACCAAGGCGAGGATTTTTAGAACACTGGCTAGAAGGATGAAATGGCATACTGCATTAAGCAAGTTGTGCAATCGTAAAACCCCAACCAAGTTGAAAGAAAATTATTATAGGATGACGGCTGTATGGAGTTGAATGTTGGGCAACTAAGAAGCAACATGTGCATAAGATGGGAGTGACAGAAATGAGAACGTTAAGATGGATGTGTGGTTAGATAAGTATGGATAGGATCAGAAACGAGGACATTAGAAAGCAAGCTAGGGTACCCTAATGAGGAAAAAAATTGATGGAACATAGATTGGGATGGTTTCGTCATATCCAACAGACGCCTATGATGGTTCGGTGAGAAGAAGAGTTTTCTATTAGGAGGGTGACATAAGAAGGAAGGGGGAGGATCACAGAACAAAAATTACTTAGGAGAAAGTAGTACAACAAGATTTGAATGAGCATAATATATCTGAGCACCTTGGCTGTGATAGGGAGCAAGTGGAGGAATACACTGTATACTGGAGGACCACTAGGGTTTTACACGTATCCGCATTTGTTATTGTTTTTGAAAATCAGGCCTAGTCTTTAAATTGGAGGAACCTCTGACTAAACTACAATTACTGAATAAAAAATCAAGAATTTTAGAAACCTAATAGAGGTGTAACCCCCCCCAAAAAAAAAAAAAAAAAAAAAAAAAAACTTGTTAATGGATGTGGAAAGAGAGGAACAGGTAACCTCTACTACAGTAAAATTGCCAAAGTTCAAGTTGAAGCATTTAAGTTTGAACTTTATAGATTTTTGGGTTCAGAGATTTCCCACTCCATGGAAATACTGTTAACGTACTTACTAAACACAATACAAGTGCCAACAGTTGGTTTGTAGAGCAGTGGGGTGGAGTTAAATTAAGTACCAAGATTTTATCTGTCAAGCAAAATTGTTTAAGAATCAAACAATAATTCCTTACCAAGATCTTCAACAAAAAATTCCACTAAGCTAGAGCCTAAATAATAAGAAAGGAAAATTCACTTTAGTTGTACAGCTGCAACTAAAGCAGAATCAACAACACAACTGCAAAAAGATACCTGTTTTGCCTTCTCAAGCTGTCCACAAGTTGCATATGCATTTATAAGTGCCATATAAATATGCTTTGTAACTTGAACTCCAGAATTCTTCAGTTCTTCATAATACTACAAGAAGAGGCCAAAATTATCATATCTTACAAATTACAGTGGCATTCACGACACATGATATGATGCTTGATGCCAAACTAGAACAAAAGCATCAATGAAACAAAGACGACATTAAAAGATGCACCAGCCTAAATAAATACCCTTATATTTATCACAAAAGCATAAATATGCCAGAAATGAGTTCTCTCATCTCCTCTGCTCCCACAAGGAGAAAAAAAGTTAAAACCCATATGTGAAAAGTAAAGCACCATTCCTTACTTTGACGCTTCCAGGTCCATTGTTCAAAGTAACAGCCGATACAGATTCCAGTTTGGTTGTATTGCGCAGGGATTTGAGGGAGGGGGAACTATAAGCCACTGAGCTATGTTGGGTTTGGTACGATTTATCCCAACAAACAACTTGTCTCAACTTAAATTATTAGTAAGCCGATTAGTTCAGCTTGACTAGCATCATGGCATGACAAGCCACGGCTAGTGAAACCAAACTTAGCCAGGCCATCTAGCATTTTGAGTCAGAAAAATAAGTATATAAGAACTAATTACAAACCTTGATTAGCATTTAAAATGATCAAAGTTAAGCCATCCCTTGTATACCTACTATAACTCATTCGTTTCCCTTCTCCTATTCTGAAACCTAATTTATGTTTCAATTAAAAAAGATTAAAGACTAATATAAATAATTGATTTACCATACACTTCTTTACTACTTAAAATAAAATGTTCTATTTCTGAAGTTGTGATAGTTGAAAGAAAAAGCTATTTTGAAGATGGCTTTGTGAAAACAACCCAATCAGAAGTTGTTTTGTTTGGTTTGCTAAACCTCATAAAACAGACTGGCTTTCTGTTAGCTGATTAGAACTGCTCGACTTGTGGCCTTGTAGCTGAACTAAGCTAAGCAATTTACATACTAATTACAAAGAGGAATCGATAGAACAAGAAACAGAACCAGAACCAGAACCAAAACCAAGACAGTAGTAGAAGTCTTCAAAGTGAGACGACACCACGATACTTCTAATAGATCCGTAATGACTCTTTTCTTCTGCTGTGGAATTACAGGACCTTTCTCTTTCTTTGGGAAATTTGGAATGAGGATAATTTTGGGAGCTATTTATAAGTTGCTCTGTTGCGTAATAAGATTATGCTTCTTGGCATCTTGCAGCACTATAGGCTTCTGCTACGGGGGACTTCAGGGGCGTTGATGTGTCTGATCAGTGTAAAGATAGGAAAGCCGCACTTTTCTAAGTGCTTTGTTTTCTTTTTTAGTTTCACTTGTTTTAGGGTATGTTGATCAACTCATTGCCCCTCCTTTGCTTGTATTCTCTATATATTTTCTTTTCATATCCAAAATAAAATCTGACAATCGCAATTCATTCTTTGATTTCTTTCACACAAATATATGCATACGTGTATGTATGTATTCTATATATAGGAGATAACATGGATGTCGTTGCCATAGTAAATTGGTTGTGGCAACAACCTAAATTGACGTAGTTGTGGGAACTCATTTAATGACATGTTGTCATAAAACCATTTTCACTACTGACGATTTTATCATTTCATTGTTTTATTAATCAAAACAACGTTTTTATGGGCCATCGCCAAAGCCATAATCAAAAGTGTTGGATGGGTTAACTTTTTTGGTTGGTCATGAGTTAAATCAGGAAATGGATATTCCTTTTTTGAGTTTTTACAAAAATAAACTAAAAATATCCAAAAACTAAAGCATACTTATCATATAAAAAATTCATATTATCTCCTCCAACAAGAGTTTATTTTCTTTTCTTTTTGTGTAGATTTGTATATTGATTCTCTAAATCGTTAAAGTCAAATAATATGCAAGATTTTGTTATTATGAGATTATTAGTTAATTTTATATATCATTCTATTTCAAAATAAAATTATTATTGACTTTTCCAAATTCATTTGGACATTTTCAAACTCAAAATTGTAATAAATTTATTTAATTTTAGTCTGTAAGCTATCTAAAAAATAAAACTAACTATAATATTTTATTGTTGTGAAGTTGTAATATCATACATCAATTTCAAATTTAAAATGTCTCAAATTAATTTTAAAATTACATAATAATCTTATATTCTTATATTTTGGAATGGAACAGGAGAGTACTATATATTATATGATATTGATAGAGGTTTGTGGCAAATGTATATAGATAATTCTGAAATTTTTTAAAGAGCATAATTATATAATATCGTGTTATTATAAATTGTTAACTAATTTTATATATTATATGCAATAATTTATTATTAAAATAAATAATTAAATAAGAAAAAGAAGAAGGTTAAATCACTTTTTTCCCACTGAATTCAACCCTGATTTTCAATTACATCATTGAACTAACTATTTTTCCAGACAACTCTTTTAAAATCTTAACGACTGATCTACGTGGCGCCTATGTGGAAGAGAGAGAAGCTAAGTTGCAGAAATAAATTAAACTAAATCACTAAATAAATATAAATTAAACTAACTAAACATAAAAAGAAAAACTTAACTAAATTAATTAACAAGCTTAAAATATAATATAAGAAACAACTTAAATAAACTAGTTATAGACCTAGATTAATAAACTAAAGTATAAAAAACAAAAAATGACACAAATTTCACCATCTTGCAAGTTGCAACCATGGCCGTAAATACTGCCATTACCATCACTATCTCTCTACATTTATATCAATTATCAAATAAAACAACCAACCAAAATGCCATCAAGGCAGGAAGAAGGAAAACGAGACCAATGATTAATTACAACCAACTTGAAGAACAACACCTACATAACTCTAACCTAACCCACCAATGTTTCAAACCCAGAAATTCTTCTACCTGAACCCAAAATGAATTGAAGAGAAACATGTATGTACATGAGAATTCAACCTCCACCGCAAATCTTCCCCCACCACCGCCAATCTTACATCCATCCATACATAAATATATACATTTATCATCCGACCCGTTTCCCAAATATTAGAATGACACCGAATCGACAGTGACAGATAACAATTCGTGGAACCAAGAAGGGGTAGAAGAAGAGAAAAAGTACCATATTCCAGGTCAATCATTGTTGTCGAAAACCTTACCTCCTGTTAGATTTTGTCTTCCCAATCGTAATTTTGTACTTCTGAAATTAAGTAATTTGGATGGCATATTTGATGATGAATAGAGATGGGATGGTGGTGAGAATGTGGGTTGTTTATGAATAGATCTAGATGGTAGTTGTTGCAGAGAATGGAGATGGGCGTGAGATGGAGATGGGGTTTTGTTTTATTGACTTGATTTTCTTTAATCTTTTAATTTGTTTAACATGTTTTAATTTTTTAACTCTTATAAACTCTTTTTTTAGCTTTGTAACATACTATCAATTTTTTAATTTTTTTTAGAACCTTTTTAACATATTTTTATTTGTAATATATTTTTATTTATCTTATAGATAGTAATTCCAAATTGACACCTACATGGATGAATCTGTAAAGCCCACGTGGATAATGGAATAAAGTTAAGTTTTTTTTTGTTATCGTTAAAAGTCGACTACTTTGGATGAAATTTGTAAAGTTTTGTTAAAAGAGAGTAATTCAATGAGTCGAATGGGAAAAAAAGTAGTTCAGTGATGTAAATGTAAATCGACACTCAGTTCGGTAGGAAAAAATACATTTAGCCTACAAAAAATGCCCTTACCTTGCAAGGGCATTTATAGTTTTATTATAGTATAAATAGATGGTGTGTTGCTAACTAGCTTTATTTCGAAGCCAAAAGAAAATTAGTGTTTTGACGGGAATTCCAGACAATTTTGGGCAAGTCAGATTTTTAAATTCCAGTTATCGGTAGCAAATAACTATGTCATCAATTTGTGAAGCTCATACTCCTCATTAAAGCTTAGTAATGATTTACTACCTTCGTAATGTCCTTTTCACAGCTGCAGTTGCCAATAAGATAGCTGAAAGTCTGAGAATCTGGTTTTACTTCTGCCTTCTCCATTTCTTTGAGAACATTTAATCCACCATAAAAGTTTTTCTGCAGAGAATTCATAAACTGAATGAGGCAGACACAAAATGATCATAAATCCGAAGCAGAACACTCTAGGAGCTTAAACAGTGGTGCAACTCTATGCTTCTAACCACTCTGAGAAGACCAAACAGCCTTAATATTCAACAAAGTATAACTCAAAAAGTTTCTGGCAGTTACATGTATCAGAGAACAGCAGAATTCACCTCTCGAAAGTACCCAGCCATTATAGCATTATACATGTTAGCCGTAGGCATCAAATTCATTTTTACCAGATCACTGATCATTCCATATGCACCATCATACTGCATTAAACGAAAAATGGTTAAACATATAAGTGAATTGCTTTTAGACTTTTAGCTGGAATTGTGTCTCAAGAACATAACCAAAACCAAGCCAGATATGTAGAATACAACTTACATCTTTCATTTTCACACTCAAACTTATCATACACCTGAAGGTCTCACTGTTTGGCTTCAAGTTATGGCGACACATCAGTGCATAGATACGATGAACCTTAAATACAGAGCCCAAAATTAGTAGATGGTTAATTCAAAAGCCTCCAAAATTCAAATTGACAGCATAAAATCATGCAATTGAACATCTCAAAAGACACCTCACATGCAGAGAAGTACTACTTATATATTGAAATTTGACAAGAGTTACCTAAACAACTCCTCATAACTACCTAAAAAATGGGAATTTAAACTGAACTTCCTGAACAACTTTCATTGGAAAAACCATGAGATTTCTTGTCTTCATTGCCTCGTTTATACATATAATATATAAATATTATATATATATATATATACATACATATATATATATATATATATATATATATATATATATATACGGGAAGGATAAAGGGCTTACCCTTTGATCCTACATACCTTGCATACTTCCTTTAGCGACAAACGCGGACCGGGCAACAGTTCGGTTCGTCGCTATAGGTTGTATGTTGCTAAAAGTTAAGACGACGGTTTTCTGATATAGCGACGGACCGAACCGTCGCCTGAAGCATGGTATGTAAAATAAGGGGGTGAGCCCTTGAAATGGACTGTATATATATATATATATATATATATATATATATATAATTTGATACTTAAATTTACTTTAAATATACTTGGACAGGCTATATTGGTTTGGGGAAGATTTTTTCACATGCGAGGTTCCAGAAGGTTTTCAAGGTAGAATGCTCTTCTCAGAAAGACCACTACTCTTTTGTGTCAGGTTTCATAGAATGCAGAGTTGGAAAGGTTGAAAGCCTGTGTTCATGTGACTGAGTCGGAATAAGTGGGCAAAGGGATCCACAACTTTCTTTAATGATTAACAATAATATATTAATATATTATATTTGAATAAGCTGTTCCATTCATACATGATTTGCCTGATGGTCACTGCTAACAAGTTGTTTCGCTAATTTGAGTTGACGAAGAGGCCCACTAGGTACAGCTAAATTCTGGGTTCATCTGCATGATGTAACCACTTATGGATTCCAACCCAAATTTCCACCCCACTGCCCTAGTAGGCTACCACCACCAAGCAACTGTTCTTACATTTTGTTAACTCCTATACGCATTCAACAAGTTGCGATGGTAAACTAAAACCATAACTAGACACAAATTCAAAATCAATTCATAGGTACGCAATTAAGATATTCTGCAGAACTTGAGTAACTAATACCTTCTAACACCACTCTAAAACATAAGGTAAGACAATGATGCAGGGCATCACATATAAATTGATAAATAAAGGGCAGAGCAAGATGTTACCGTACCAAATTATACTCACAGCTCTCCTCGCATGCATTTAATATGGAATGAAATATCTCTACTGATAAGGTCAACCCTGCTTCCAATATCTGATCAACTATGTCAAGAGCCGTGTGTACCTATGTTGAAAATTAGAAGCAGAATCCTTTTAGAGGAATATATATAGTAGCCAGCTGCAAATTTGAAGTCATTAAAACCCAAAAAGGGAGAAGGAAAATTTGATCCGCGGACTGAAAATAATTCTTAGGGGTGCTTTTTTTCCCCTAAACGTAAAGGAGTTAATTCTAACCTTGAGGGAATCACAACAATGTCTAATGAGTTTCTCATATGGTACAGATGAAGGTGCCACCTCAAGTTCAGCATGCAAATTGTTGAAGTTTAGAATGACAGCCCCAACCTGAGATAGAAGAAACACCAATACAAAGCATAAATGAAATGAATAAAGAATACTATTAGCATCATACCAAAGAAAAATCCACACTTCATTTAAAACTCTTAAGATAGGGATCAAATTATGGGAACGTACGAAGAAGCACATAGTAGAGCCAGCAAAGTCTCTAATATCCAAAAATGTGAAAAGGGACTTTTCTACTAGAGTAGGAGTATTCACTTTGTGTTTCCAAATTATAAGCAAGGAAAGTATACTAAGCTGGTTCTTGGAAGTAAATATTTGTAAAGTATATTGCATTGTTCTATGGTTTTGCCACACGGTCCGAAAATTCCTTGGGTTGAAGATGTGACAATTTCCATGTACCAAAAGGATTATATCCTAACATTTCGAGTGAGTGTCCTCTAGCAGACTCTTTACCATGGGTGAAGCTGTTCAGGTGGCTAACCATATAGAGGACGCATGCAAAAAGAGAAATCCTGTTAAAAATCCCAATACAAGCCACAACCCGGAGCTAGTGCACTTTTTTGTAATTCATTAAAATCAGGCCAGTGGATGAATCGTCAACAAGCTCTGCAGTTGTTAATAGACGGAATTACACTCCAGCTTCTTCATGGTAAAGTATTAATGCTACATCTAGGTGTAAAAATTGTCATGTTTTGACCATATAGCTTTAAACTGTCCTTCCCCATGGATGAGTATTACCCTTGTATGTGCAGGTTGCTAAAGTGGAAAAGAAACTTGGAATGCTTATTATAGGAACTTTGTAATCCCACAACTATGAATCTTCATATCAAGGAGTGTGATACCAATGCCCTTGATGCTAAAGCTGATCCTAGCTTAGCATTTCTTTGGCCAACACTTGCTGCCAATAAAAGGAATGAAACACAAGTACATCAGGGTAAAATGACTAGAGAAAAGTGAAGTGTGAGGGACAGTGTGTTCTCTAATGATTGATATCGCAAGCTGTATCGATGATGTTTCAGATGATGCTGTGAAGAAACTTCAGTAAAAAGTTGAGCCGAATTTGAAGTCGTTTGATGTAGCATGGATAGCAACATAAGTAATGGGTTGATAAACTGTGTTTGGTCACTTTTCTTGTTTACTGATTACATAGACTGTTATGTGTGACATCTTTCCCACGTCCATGCACATGGATTTGGGAGTGTGATATAAAGCATGTCTGGCATGCCAACAATTAGTAATTTGTCCAGGACAACACTAAGTACACTCTTACTTATGCTACCGACATGCCAACTCAAGCTCAAAAAGAATCCTTTACTGATTCAACGTGTTCCTTCTACGATATTTTTGACAGTGCCTCAAATCAACGGAGTCTAGTTCCTTAGTGGAGAAAAATGATAAAGGATAAGCCTGCGAAAAATGGTTCGACCAATATAAAAAGGCTTTTCGAAATTCATGTTAGGTCCAAAAGGTCCGACAAGATTTTTCTAGAATTTAATTTATTTTAATTTGATTAGAGCTACAATTTGTTTTGAGATTTTAGTAGGTCTATTATAAGAGATGTAAGAATAAAGAGAAATAATAAATTTGTATATGTACATTATGTGTTCATTTCCTTCTTCCCTAATTCCCTAATTTCTTCACCAAACTTCTAAACCCTAAATTATATTCCCATGACTTCCTCACCTAACTCATGTCAATAGGGTGGCATGGGACAAGTTCAATTAATCAAGAAATAAATTGGTTCATTGTCATCTGCACCTTTGTGTTAGTTGTTTGTGATTAATCTCATATATTATGTAATTTAGGTTTTGATAGAAAAAGAAATCTACCACATAATTAAAGACAAACTTGATTTCACCTAAAATTTGGTTCCGCCCTTCCTTGCTAATTTAGTTTCTCAACTAAATTATAATACATTAAAACTTAACATATCACACATTTTAATTGTCTTAATATTAGTTGTGAACTTCCTTACTAAATTAGTGTCCTAGCTAGATTAAAATTCATTAAAACTTAAAATCTTATCAAATTATACGGTTTAATTATATTAATACTAGCGTATATATAACAGAATAATAATAGTGGATTCTTTACTAAATTAATGTCACAACTAAATTAAAATTTATTAAGCTTAAAATTCAAAGTTTTACTCAGAAGCAAATTTCTTATTTAAATTGTCAATACAATTTTAAAAACAAATGCATAAATCCATTACTTACCTAAATATAATCCTAATAATATAACAATTGTTTTCTCAAAGTCCCCTTCGAATAGATCTGAGCATATTACATTACTTACCTTAGAAGGGAGCCACAAGGAGTTTATCCTTTCTAGAACAAGTCAAAGAGAAAAAGAGAAAAAGTACATTTAAGAAAACGAAGTATAATTACAAAAGTGGGATAATGCTTCCTATTCCGAATATCTTACTCCATCAGTCCCATAATATGTCTAAGTACATCTTTCACACAAATTAAGAAAAATCAAATTGGAGAAGAGAGAATTTATAAGTACCAATTTATCCCACAACAGACCCCATATAAGTACATCATGATTCTTTCTTTTTCCTAAAAGGAGTGGAGCCTACTTAAGTACTTTTGAGGGTTTAAAGGTCTTTGTATAACATTTTAAATTTGAATTGTGTATTTTAGACAACTTTACGGAATAATTATTTTTTGTACTTAAGACATCTTTTGTGGGATGGAGGGGTATTACCATAAAAAACCATTCCAGGTATAACTTTTGGTTTTGGAACCTTTTGGCTAATTGATTTCTTGAGAAAATTACCATTACTTTGGTTGTCACAAAACCTTTTTAAAGGCAATGACAATAATCTAAGTAATGTAAAGTCAGGAGTAAAAATCGGCAAACCGCAATTAAAGGCTAAGCCCATGACAAGTGTGTACTACAGAGCATGAAAGCCCTTAGGAAACTGTAATTTTATCACAACAGATTCGCTCATAAGCTTGGCATATTCATGAGAAAAGGTGGGACTGAGGATTTCTTTATTGTCATAAAGTATTCATCAGGTACCTTCCCTTCACAAGAGGAAATAAGAAAACTTAGTTTCTGCTTCCCCGCTAATCCCAACACATTTCAACCATTGAACCTTCTTCAGGATTAAATTATTTTGTGCACAGAATTATCTGAAGAAACAGCGGTAAGGATTTTCTATTAATATAGAGTTCGCATTAGCATGATTTCAAACTCAATACTGAATCTATCCGTTGACGAGGTCATTCCATTTCTTTTCTTTTTTCCATTGGGGAGATTTGGATAATTTGTTATTGTTCCAACTCCCAATCCTATGAAGCTTTTTTTTTACTGATGAAATAAATCCAACTTTCTCACTCCCATAGTCGCTTCGAAAGAATGAAATTTTAGGTGGACATATAGCTAATGAAAAACATATCTGTTTCACCAATGCATACATCACTTTCACAGCTGATTCAAAAGTAGAAAATCACTATCTCCAAAATAACCTGTAAAACATTATCAAGATGGTAGCGGTTACCAAAATATAAGCAATTTATGTAATAGCAAATTGTGTGTTTAGATATTAACTAAACTTTCAAGAAGAAAGAAACCAGTCTGCAAAGCTGGAGTGCTTCAAATAATTTAAACCTCGACGACATTACCAGCAACATTCATGGGAAGTTTCATACCGCTAAATTTGGCATGCTAATTGCATAATTATAGATGAAGTTTGAAATATTTTCTGCTCCAATATCTGCATTTGAAAAATGAAATAACTTCATCATGCACCTGAAAATGAAGTTGAAGAACAAATGTGTATCCATTTTAAAACTTAAATATGTCGTCTATTATGGTTATACAGTGACATCCATCTATGATGCCAGGCTC
Organism: Panax quinquefolius; assembly: GCA_020205615.1. Lineage (NCBI taxonomy): Eukaryota > Viridiplantae > Streptophyta > Magnoliopsida > Apiales > Araliaceae > Panax > Panax quinquefolius. The sequence continues at coordinate 129,780,929 of CM035170.1, forward strand.
AAATTTGACTGTTGTAAATTTTCAAACAACCATGTCAAGAATTGACTTCTATATTTCTTAATTTAGATGTATGTAAACCAACATTTCAAGGTGGGATACGATATAATCATTCGAAGCTAGTATATATAAGTGCTTTCATTCTACATAGCTAGATTGTAAAGTAAAAAACCTTTGAATAAATGAAATACTTTTACATGTTCTCTAATTCAAAATGATGTTTAAATGATTTTTTTTTTGCTTAAAGAATTGTAAAACATAAATACTCGGTTCCTCTGCAGTAATTGCACTGAAGCTCTGCCTTTATGATTTGATGAATGCAGAAATGCTAAAGTTTTTTTTGTGAACATACATATACGCTAAAGTTTTTTTTTCCCAGATAAAAATGCATAGATGCAAAAGTTTTCCTCATCATTGTTTTTAAACCAATAGCTCAAGAAGTTACCATGGATTTTGAGTGCCTATAAGAACTTCTTCGCAAAGGACTCCAATAAAAGCCTCCCCAAGGATTTGAAGATATTTGCTATATGATCCACCGATGAAACTTTCGTAATGTCAATGGAATTTAATAGCACCAGAAGTTCCTTTTTCCGGCCACTTACAGATAATGCTAACAAATAATTTTCTGCAAAATCATTCGTAACAGTAAGTTTCCAGATAAGATAGGCTTACAAATTTCCGGGACTTTTAAGTTGCAATTATAATGATTATAATAGATGTAGGCACATAAAGAACGACGTGTAGAATGTTGCACTTGTAGTGTTCATATGTGGAAATCTAAGAAAACATTGATTAGGCCCAATAAAAGACTATATAACTGACTTAAATGGTAAAAAATTAATTAGGACGTATTAACCAAGATAAAGGATGCTCAAGGTGAGAGGATACAAGTTCTTGATGATTTATATCAACAACTTTCTTAATTAGTTATTTAACCTGTACCATATAAAACACTAATATGAGCGTGGAAGTTACAAAAACAATGAATAATATACCATGAAAGCTCAAAGAAAAACTATAAGTAATTGTTACTTGCATTCTAAATTACAAACCTTGAAGGATGGACCTGTCTCCATCATCGGAAGTCACAGCATTATCACATAACTCTTTTATCTTAACTACATTATTAACTCCAATCCAAAGCAACATTTCGTAGTAAGATAATCGTGAAACTGAATTAGAATTCTTTTCCCTGATGACATTGCAGAAGAAATGGAACTCTTCAACCATAAACATGTCAATTAAATACACAAGGAATGGACCATAAGTTGTTTCCTCTACCGGAATACCCTGTTCCCCCATTGATTTAAAAAGTTTGTAAGCCTTGTAGATCTGTTGTAGCGACTCTTCTTCATCTTCAGTATTCCTGGCCTTGTTTATGCAGAGTCCCATTAATGCATTATATTCTTTCACACCAGTTTCGCGACCCAATTTACCAAATACCTGAATAGTAGCATCCGACCCCAGTTTCTGTGCACACATGTTAACTAGCCGCTGAAAACGATTTGTTTGCGTGCCCTTAAAGACCCACTTTTGCTTCCTTTCACGTGATATTTCTTTCCGACGCAATGATATGTTGCTATGCAACATGGTGGAGAACCATGGTATATCCAAACAAATCTCTGCATCTTCCCCATCGTTCACTTCTGAATCAAGTGAATCAAAATCTGCACCCCCTGCATTTAAATAACTAAATATAACATATTTAAATTATTGTTAAAAGTAAACAAGACCCCAACCGAAAAAAAATTCACCTGCAAAGTTGAAAAATGATGCAACAAAGTTCATAATCCAGTTAGGCATTCTCAGTTGCTACTACACAATAGTCCTAGACTCTTAAGAGACATACCCAATTTATCCACAAAATTATTATGTTCTGTTTGAAAATAGGAAAGGGTGAAGAAAAGAAAAGAAAAGAAAATGAAATATAATGTAAAAGCAGGAAACAATTTTGGCAAAGGCTTGTTGTTGCACTTGATTAGCATCATACTGGGGGTTGGAGGTTGAGTTTCTGTGAAAGAATAGATAATCAGACTTGTGTTCTCTAAGAATAATATCCCGAAACAATATTCCTGAACTTTTTGTTTTCTTTTGCAATACTACTTCTGGTATATAATGAGGGAAAATTTTAATTTTTTTATGTTTGGAAACCATTTGCAGAAACAGAAAATGCCTTTGTCGTACGGGGAGAAGAAATCTTGCAACAATTTAAGCCCTTTAACAATCGTATTAACATAATTTGAGTAATTTGATCAGTATATAATTCTCAACCCAGCTTACAAAACAACATACATACCAGACAATATGGCAGATATCTCCCTCGACAGTTGCCTTGTTGATTCATCTACACAGAAAATAAAATATAATATGATTTAAAGTAATAATTTATTTCTCATTTGCGCTTGGTCACAGCCACAATGAAACGGAATATAAAGAAACCGAAACCAGCAAGTACCAAGTAATACCAGAATCGGAGGCAGCTGAGTCGTGTAATTTGAATCTCTCAGCAGCCAAATGGCGGAGAGGTTTGGAAGAATGAGCAGATGGTTGTTTGGGCAATTTTATAGAACGATCGGTGAGCGTGAAGGAGGAGGTGGAGAAAGTGACGAGGGAGGAAACGTAGTGTTTTAGGGCAACGTCGTCGGCGTGGGTGGAGGAGACTATTTTACCGGCAGAACGGAACACAGAGCTTATGCTTTTGGCTTTGGCTTTGGAGGCGGGCATGGATCATTTGCCTTGCCGCTCTCTCTTTTCTGTTTTGATAAGATGATGTGACGGGCGGGTTCCTTCTGTATAGGGCTTTGGAGGGTTCTGCTTTCTGTTTTCCCCAAAGAAATAAAATAAAAAGTTTTCGTTAATTCGTATTTTTTTATTATTTTTTTCCAATGTAAAAAAAATGTTTTGTGGGTTGTTGCCTGTTGGTTATTTGGACTTCAACAAGTATATATAGTGATTGATTTTCTATTCGTTGAAAACCTCTTTCTTCCCTGCTCTTCAGCTTCATTTTCTACTTTGGTTTCTCTTTATTTCAAACCAACAAATCTCTTCTGCTTCCTCATGTCGATTCCTCTATTTAATCCACCAACTCACACCAAGAAAACTTTTTGTGCCCAAAAATTTAGAAATTGAAATTAGCAATATAATGGTGGGTTTATTCCGGTTGGGGAGAGAAAGGGAAGACCATGACGAACTACGCCTTTGCGAATAGCTGAAAATGTTAAATCTGTAATTGATTCGCTACCTCACCCACAGGCCGCAACTACACAACTCAAAACCAAAATTATACAAAATTCACTCTACTCCGATCAGGTAACTCTTTCGAGCATTAACAATAGTTTCCCTAATTAACTCTTTATTTTCAATTTTGAAGAATGCATCAATAAATCATTATCCAACGAACTTCCTTTATCCTTATTCGATTTCTATTTTAATCCCTTTATTCCCGTAATGAGGAAAGTCAAAACCATTCTCTATATATACAAAATGATATTTTTACTTTTTTCATTTAAGTAGACAATTCATCAATCATTTGATATTTTTTACTACTTTATTTTCAAATTATAAACTTAATATTGACTTATATTTTAAAAATTAATTTCAAACATATTCAAATTTAAAACTGATATAAATTTATTTAATTTATGTCAATATAATTATAAATATTATAAACGTAATAATAATTATAAAATTTATTATTTTCAAATTTTAAATGAATTATATTAAATTTAAATTTAAAAATATCACAAATTAACTTTTTAAAAGTTAATATTAATCTTATGTACATTCTTAACTACAATCCATTCAATACTCACTTCATAAATTACTTAACATATAAAATAAAATACATTATTTTATAATGAAATATAATTGATAAATTATACTCTCTTTTATAAATTATAAGATTATTATTAATTTAATATTTTGACTATTGGAAATTTTAACTTTTAACTTTTAAATTTTAAATTTCATTATTTAAGGAATTAATATAAAGAACATGTTGGGTACATAGTGTAAAAATTGAATCTCTACTTTGCAAATAACCCAATAACACTGCAGAGTAGGGATAAAGATAAAGATACAAATGCTTTTAGTCATGAAAAAAATGTAATTTTTCATTTGAATTCGACTTCTGTACTTATTCTGCACCTGTTTGTAATTGTATGGGGAACTTGAAATGGTTTGCAACGTGAGATCGAGTTCAAGTTTGTTACGTTTTCTCTTTGGTTTTTGAGAAAAACTAAAAGGAAAGTATTAATGGTAATAATAATATAATTTATACTGTCCAATATCTTTTTTGCATATTACATGTTTGGTGGAATGATACAAAGAGTTCATAGCCTTGCATTACTTAAAAAGCAGAATACAAGAGGGAATTGGAGCTTGAATTAAGATTTCTCCATTTTTTTTTTTATTTGAAAAATCAAAAAATGGTGCTAATGGAGTTTGGGAATTGTTTGTTCTTAGAGATGGATAGAGCTGACAATATAGAGTTAGCCAAATTAATTAGAATCATTTGAGTTGGTTATTATTTTTTATTATTTAGATTGGATAAAATTTAAACCCATATTTTTAGAAGAAAAAATAGGTACAAAACTGGATAATCATTTTCCAACCCACGTTATTATTTTGTAATGAAATTATTGTCCTTACTTGCTCTTCCTCGCTCACTGCTCTACTGCTCTTCATTTACTTGTAGTAATAATTCCTAATAACAAACAAAACACCACTGCCAATATATATATATATATATAGATAGATAGATAGATAGATAGATAGATAGATAGATAGCAGTAACTTCGTGGGGGAAAAAAATGGTTCTCTTATGTTTGGCTCCTCAATTCTAATTCTATCATATGTATATAAACTGCTCACACTTATTTTTTAGTTGCACAAAAACAATCACATCATTTATAAATTATAAATTTATTCTTTTTATTATATATATTCTTAAACATTCTCCCTTTCATAAAAAAGAAAATTAGGTGAGTTTGATATTTTAAATTTTAAAATTTAAATTGTGATGTGATTTTTTTATTAAAAATTAAAATGATATTTTTGTACTTAGTAATATTTCTGTACGATTTTATATGATTAACTATGTTGTTAACTAAAATGAAACAAATTAAAATTAAAATTAATTTTGAATTTTATAACATTGTAAATTGACTAGTCCAAAAACGGAATTCTTTCAGGAAATGCATATAGTTATATTCAGTATTTAATTTAATAATGATGAAAGAATAAATTAAAATATTATATTATTAAACTTATTCAATATTTTTATTTTATAATTTTGTGAAATTCTATTTGTCTCGAAGTTTAATTTAAATGATGCTTCGGGCAAAATCAATTCTCAGGGTGTGGCGGACAGTATGTACGAGCCCCAGGTATATATCCACTGCGACATGTTAATCCTTAAATTAGATAACTATTTTTTATTTCAAAATATGAAAAGATTTAAATAAAATTTGTTAAAATTTCAAAAATTAACTAAAATTAATGAAACAATTATGTCTATAATTTTGAAACAATGCTAATAGTATTTAGTACTTGCCCAGTAAAATTATGAACCCTCGAATTAACAATATTCTTTCAGATAACTCATGCTGTAATTTCGAGATAACTCATGTTGTAATTTTCAGATAACTCGCTGTAATTTTTTTTAGTATATACAGTTCGTATAGGACAAAGACTTTTTTTCGTACAATTAAGTTATGTCGGTTGAAACTTGAAACCAATGCACAAAAAGTACAAGATTTTATAAAATTTTAGAGAGAAAAAATCTAAAATTTTAGATTGTGTGTATAAAAAAAATTTGGGGGATGAAGAATGTATAAAATATTAGAGATAAAAAGTGAAGGAATATAGAAATTAAATATCATAAATAATTTATTCAATTTGATCAGATAATACTAAGCTTAAATTTGAAATACGGGTTAACGAATATTTAACACATAACTATATAGTTTCAACTCATATTAAAAATAAATAATATGATTTTAGTTTTTAAATATAACCGTAACTAAATTTTATAAATCAAAACTAACTCATAAGCATATTTTATCATGCCCAACTAGTCCTGAGTTCTTGGATAGAGAGTTATCATCATTGTAGGCGGAGAACAAGAGGTTTGAAGGCATAGTAATAGAATTCCTGAAATTACTGGAGCAGCTTCAATTTTCTAGATTGGAAGATGGGGTGCTTCATAAAAAGATTAGAAGGATTTTGAAGAAAGAAAAATAATAGTAGAATTTGCAGATTGAAGATGGTACAACAGAGATTTCGCATAATCGTGAAGAACTATAAAAAAAAAAGCATATAAAATCCTGTAGCTGGAAATCATTACAGAGCAGAAGAAATAACTTTTGACCAAACTGGATTTGGCTGAAAAATCAGCTTCATTAAAGGTACAAACTTTATTTCAATTACTCAATAAGTAAGATATGAACATATAAATAGAAAAATAAAAACATTTGTTGTGACGCCCAAAATAGGTATACATATTTCATTTTGAAGTCGTCAAATCGTAAGACATAAATCAAATACAAACTTAATTATACAACTGTCGTGCAAAAATACGACAAAATATAAACTGAGAGTTAATACGAATATTGTCTTCTAGGCAGTATTCAAACTCATATGGAGTTCTTATTACATTTATTATCACATTATTTCACTGAATAGTGAGGACTACTAATGCAAACATCTGGATCGTAACTCCGTTCCCCAACTAGTCCTAACTATATTCTCATTTCTTGAAGATAACAATGTAAACAAAGGGTGAAATTTAACTATTTCAAGAAGAAATATTATGACTAAGATAATGCAAAATAAATTATCGTTAGCCTTCAACAGTGTTAAAATGATAAAATATAATAAACATCAACTTTAACTGCAGCGGAACAAGCAATCCATTAGAAGAGTCAAGTAGAGCATGATATATACTATCTTATATGATTTAAAAAGTTTATCATCAATTTTATCGATGAGACTCAGCTTAATAAATAAACTACATATCATCGAATCATCCTTGCACTACAGGCCAAGGATATTCATGTAATCATCAATGGTCATGATTATACCGAATAATCCCTGGTCATAATCATACCAACCACTATCCATCAATGCACTACAGGCCAATGAGGATTTTTATCACATCATTTATAACATTACGGTTATGATTATACCGAATACTTCATGGTCATAATCATACCAATCAATAGTACATCTATGCACGTAAAGTAATACATATGACTTTCATCACAATATAAGCGTGAGGATAATGACAATGATATAAAAATTCAATTAAATGAAAGCAAATGATAAATTTTAAAGATTTATAATTTAATTTTTCTAATTCAATAATGTCCAAATTGTCAACATGATACTACTTTTGTGGAGTAAAATTCAAGAATAATATTGTATTAAAAATGATTTGGACAACAAAGAAATAAGTTTTTTGTCATGAATAATTCTCCGGTGAATAAAGACTCAAGTGAATAAGACTTGAGAATAAGACTCGTGAATAGTACTTTATGAATATTACTTGTGAATAATACTTGGTGAATAGTACCCCGTTAATAGTACTTTGTGAATAGTATCGTATAAATGAATAGTACTCATAGACAGTACTCCGGCATGAAAAGCTTAAAATTTAACAAGAATATGCAAAAAATATCATTGTGAAACGATACTATATGAAGCGTAAATTTCAAGGATATTCTACTAATTTCATGGAGTATAAAAGTAATATTTTAACAAAATGAGGGTATAATCAGGAATACGAGACGAAATAATATTACTCACATACTACAGAGTATGGAATAAAATATTATTCCTTATGAATACTGGGAAAAAAATATCCCCTAGCTCAGAAGAAAACTGGATACTGGAATAGTGAGGTAGCAGACTTTTCTTCTACTTTCTCTCTAAAGCTTCTCTCTCTATCGCTTCTCTTTCTATAATTTCTCTTGTGAGTCTTAGTGAATTAGTGAGAATGAAAGAAGAATGAGATTTTATTTATAGGAAAATATAGTTTCAATAATTAATTGTACGTTTTGAGGCTCAAAATATTACAGTATAAACCTTCATCTTTTTCTTTATTTTTAATTTAGTCATGCAAGTATTATCAAACTTGCACAACCTCCCCTAATAGTATATTATGTGAATCAATAGTACACACATGTGAACAAATAGTTCTATACATGTGAAAAAAATAATTACAGTATAGCACCTTCATCTATACCTCCATTTTTAATTTAGTCACGCAAGTATTATCAATTTTGCACCACCTCCCCAAATAGTACATACATGTGAATCAATAGTACACATATGTGAACAAATAGTTATAAACATGTGAATTAATAGCAATTAATTGCTCATTTATCCGATCAATTACCCAACACAATAGAACTATCAAACTCATCTTTAATCAACACGAACTTATTCATCATTAATATTATAACTCACAATATTTAACAACCAAATCATTCTCAGGAAAGAGGGGGCTTTTGTGACGCCCCCAAAATAGGTATACACAACACCCATTCTGAGTCGCCAAATACATGGTACAGAAACAACTACAACTTTATTATTACAACAAGAAAGCGTGAGTTTGAATACAAATATTATCTTCTAGATAATATCTATACTCAAATAAATCCTCATCACATTATTGATTCATTATTTTACAAAAATGGTGAGGACTACTAAACAACTCTCTCTAGAATCTTCATTCCATACCCCGACTAAGTACTGCTACATTCTCGCCTCCCCGAGAAGAAAAATGGAACAACATGGAAAAGGGTGAGCTCAACTAGCCCAAGAAGAATATTATGACTAAGATAATATACAACAAATTATCGTTAGTCTCCAATGAGGAAAAATCGATAGAATACAATAAACAACAAGTTTCGAGATCAATATTCGCAATGAAATAATAATTCATAGAAGAGTTACGTAGAGAATGAAATCTACTATAATCTATGAATTTAACGGTCCATCATCAATATTTTATCCCAGTAACATCAATCAATTTTCATCTCAAATCAAATATTCATCTTTGCACTACTGGCCAAAGATATTCATCAATCCATCATGTTCATCTCAACACTGTTCATCTTTGCACTAAAGGCCAAAGATATTCATCGATCGATCGTATTCATTTAAACACCGCTCATCTTCGCACTACGTGCCAAAGATATTCTTGAAATCATTCATCTCTGCACTTCTGAAGCCAAAGATATTCAATAATATCATCATTTAAGACCGAGGATGATGAAAAATATTTTTAAAGAAACGAATCCGATTGAAACAAAATGACAAGGATTAAGGATTAAGGATTCGTACTTTGTTTTATCCATGTCCAACAATACCTCAAAAATAATCATAGTGGTGTAAAATTCAAGAATGATCAAAACATGGATACAATCAAAGCTAGTATCCAATATAGATATTTTGGACGAAAAGAAGAAATTTTATTTTTCGATGAATAGTCACAGATATCGTGAATAGTGCCAGTATCACGTGAATAGTAACTCAGACACCAAAAGATAGAAATTCCACAAAAAAACATTTTCACGCTTCATGAATAAAGTACTCGTGAATAGTAACTCGTGAATAGTAACTCATGAATAGTAACTCGTGAATAGTAACTCATGAATAGTAACCCAGACATTAAAAAGTTCCAAATTTGATAAAAACCTCAAATCAACATTTCAAAGATAATGATATTGAAGAAATAATATCATTAAAAAAAATATCCTTACCTCAAAGAATCAAGACTTCTAAGGAAAGGTCGGAAGTGATTTGAATGAAAACTCTTTGATCAATAAAGAACTCTCAAAGTATCTAAATACTTACAAAATACGCTCAATAATATAGAGAGAAGAGAAAACTTTATTTCGGTGTGATTTTCAATTCTAACTTAGCCTTCTATTTATAGGAAAATGTTAGCCCACGTGAAGCTGACTTGACTGCTACACGATGGCTTTACTCGCTACTATTGCCACCCACCACATTTGAAATAAAATTCAGCACATTTTTTCACCAACCACAAGTGGGGCCCACTCAATTCTAGAATTTTCCACCAAAATCAATTATAAACCTAATTTAGAATCCGACACCTCTTAAAATTCACAACAAATCATTCGTGCATTTTAACGGTTCAAAATTTGTGGACATATACTCAACTTATGTATGTATAACATACCCAAAATTACCACAATCCAGCGGTCGGATTAAAAATTATAACCCCGCAATATATCTCAAAACCCCGATTTAATTTTTAATACCTCAATCGATAAAATAATTGATAAAACACCTCAACATTAATTCCTTCATTAATAACCACATAAATAAATCCATCATTTATATTCATATAAAATAAATATTTCTTTATCATATGAATCAATAATTAATTATTCACAAATAATATTACAGAATCACAATTATGACAACCAGTAGTTGCTCCTGGAAAGAGGGGCTTTCCAATAAGGATCTCTCCTTACTGGCGTGGAATTAGGTGACCAAACCTCTCCTTAGACAGAACTTTCTAGACATTGCCAATAATGTTATCTAATAATATTATTCAAATAATATGAATTATTGATCTGATAATAGGAAATATCGTGCGATGACAATTATTGAACAACAATAATATAAAATATCAATATGACAATTATTGAATCAATAAAATAAAATATTGAGCGGTAACTCTTTGTGAAAATTATTGAGTAGTGCCATCTTACGTAAGGATCAATAATTCAACAATCTTTATGCAATACCGTGTGCCACTTTGTGCAACCACGCGTAGACATCGTATTTTAACCACCGGGTATTCAACAGCGGTCTTAACCAGTAATAACTACGCCTGTTATTTTTAACCAACTTATATTTGTCGTTTTCCTCATCCAATCGCTTTCCAGTTATGGGGCCCACACATGGTCGCTACCGTCGCATTTAATATTCCCGACATTGCGAATATTCCACGACCAAACGAATATTCCAACAACAATGAATATTTTATAACCACTTGCTTATTTTGAAATATTTGCGTATTTAACCCTTAACTATCCACATTAATCAAATCAACCCTTACTATTTCAAAATAATAAATAAAGGAAATTCCTTTTTATTTAAAAAAAAATTCGGGGTCTTACAACCTCCCCTCCTTATGAAATTTCGTCCTCGAAATTGACGACGTACTGGTGTTTGAAAAGGTGAGGATACCTCGCTTTCATTTCCGTTTCAATTCCTGTGTCATTTCCTCTATAGCATGATTCCTCCACAAAACTTTAACTTGTGGTATGACCTTTCTTAGCGTAAAGACATGCTCCTTCCTATCCAAAATCTTTACTGGTACCTCCTCATACGTTAAGTCTTCTGGCTATCTCGTCTGGGTTCTAACTTCTATAACGTGGTTCGGTCTTTCACATATTCTGAAGTAGATGGATATGTGAAACACATTATGAACACTGAGACATACTCGGAGGTAACACAAGTCTATAGCTACATTTCCTACTCGGTCAAGAATTTGAAATGGACCAATAAATCGTGGATTGAGCTTTCCTCTCTTCCCAAATCTTGTAACTCCCTTCCATGGAGTAACTCGCAACAATCATGATCCCTCACATTAAATTCCACATCCTTTCGATGAAGATCCGCATAACTCTTTTGTCGATCTTGTGCCGTTTATATCGTTGTCGAATCATTTGGATCTTTTCGGAGTCATACGTATCTTAACTCGGGTCCCAACAATGTTGCTTCACCCACCTCATCCCAACATATTGGAGAGCGACATTTTCGTCCATATAATGCTTGAATGGAGCCACACCTATACTTGCTCGATAAGCTGTTGTTGTAGGAGAATTCCACCAATGGTAAATACTTATCCCAACTTCCTTGAAGTTACAGGACACGAGTCTTAATAAATCTTCAAGAGTTTGAATAGTCCTCTCGATTGTCCGTCCGTTTGGGGATGGTATGCTTAGAACTAAATCGCAAATCTGTGCCCATAGCTTTTTGCAAGCTAACCCAAAATCTTGAAGTGAATCTTGGGTCACGATCCGAAACTATGGATACAGGCATGCCATGCAACCTCACGATCTCATTTACGCATATACCTAGCAAGGCGTTCAAGGAATAAGTCTCCGTGTCGGCAAGAAATGAAGCGGAGACTTGGTTAATCTATCAACAATAACCCAAATAGCATTGATGCCTTGAGAAACCGTAGGAAGACCCCAGAACGAAATCCATGGTAATGTATTCCACTTCCATTCAGGAATCTCAAGTGGTTGCAACGGACCCTTAGGTACTAGATGCTCCGCGCTTTACACATTGACAAGTTAAACACATCGAGATAAACTTTGCAATCTCTCTCTTCATATTGTTCCACCAAAATGTATGTCGAAGATCACGATACATTTTAGTACTTCCAGGATGGATTGCAAATGGTGTATTGTGCCTCCATCATAATCTTGTTCTTCAAATCGAGTCGTTAGGAACACAAAGTCTCAGAGTGGACTCGAAGTATTCCTTCTTCATCAATTCTCGCTTCGGAATAGCTCCTTCAGTACCTTCTCTTCATACGCATCGACCTCACGGTGGGGGTGGCGAGCGACTTTAACTTTATCGATTAAAGTCGATTATACTCAGTATATCATCACGTGGGTACCTAGAGTTTTCATCTCCATCTCTATTATTTGTAAATTATATGAAATTAGTCTTTGATAATATCGTACTTCAGATTCAGATATCGATCTTCTACTTACTCAACACGTCACGCTACCACGTTAAACTTTTCCATGATGGCATGGTCGTAACATGTCTTTGAAATGAGTCTCCTCTTGAGTTCTTCAAGCTCTTCCCACATTCCTTGCTCCATTCGAATTTTGTATCTCTACGAGTCAATTTGCGATAATGGAATAGCGATTCGAGAATATCCTTCAACGAATCTCCGATAATAACCAACTAAGCCTGAAAGCTACGATATTTCGACATTGACTTAGGTTGCTCTCAATCGTGACTATATCCCAATCTTGGATAAGACATCACAATGACACCTATCGCTTTACTATATCGCATCGAATATGACGCCCCCTACGGAGAGTCGGCTTAGGTGAATTCCACAAAGGAAGTCATAAGATAAAGGCTCGGTACCAAATTTATGGTTGAATTTTTAACTCACGAAGTTCAATAGAGCCATTCGATATAAGATTTTAGAAATGAGTTTTGTCTGGGGTTCAAAGTCGATACAAAATTTAATATCGAGCTTTGGGAGTAAGCAAGAAATTCTTCGAGAAAATACGCCGGGAAAAATCAATAACAACAAGAATATTATTCAAATCGGCGTGTCTTTATTCAAATCCATAACATGGACTAAGAAAACTTGACATCCGTAATAAACGAATGACTTCATGGCTTGATATGAAAATGTTTGATTACAATGGTTTGATTGCTTGAATTGAATAACGAGTTGCTTAGGAATATGAAAACTAACAACCTTACGAAAACAATCAATTTTGGCATGATGAGTAGTTAACCTTAAAATCACATCAAAAACAAATATCTCTATAGAAATAAGGTTAACAGGTAATGCGATAGTGCCAACCTGAATCAAGCAAGATTTTTAAACAAAGGATGTAATGAAAGTTTCTCCTAATGGAGTCTCCATAAATAAGTCAAAGTCTAATTTCTCCGTAGTCAAGTTCAAACGTTGGCGCAAAACAAGAGAGATAAAAGAATGGGTAGAAGCAAAGATTCTAGTAAGGTATAAACTTCGCAAGAATTTATAATTAACTAACCCGTGCTGCTAACTTCGTTCGGGTTCCTCGCATTTTGATTGAATGGTCACGACAAACGCTTCTTCGTGAATCGTTGACTTTGACTTTTCTTGGACATCCTTTTGAGTCACCATTCCATTGGATGGGTTTCGATATCGCATAATCTCGAGCGATATGTCCTTCCTTTCCACAATTATAGCATACCTTAAACTGTTGTGGATAGTTTGACCGATATGTCCCTCTTTCGCAAGATTTATAACATACGACCGGTGGTCGTTCTCCTCCCTTAGAACCAATTCTTCACGCAGACTCTTGCCTTCTTGCACGGTCGTTGTTAAATCTCCTCTTTTAAAATCTCCTCCCGATTCGCTTCTTCTATTTTCATGGCCACGATTACCACCGGAGTGGTTACCGCCTTGTTCAGTATTCTTCTTTCTCATTTGGTTATCGTTATTACGATGACCGCTATTATCTTGATATGATCGGTTAGAAGGATTTTGAAGAAAGAAAATAATAGTAGAATTTGATTGAAGATGGTACAATAGATTTCGCGATAATCGTGAAGAACTATAAAAAAAAGCATATAAAATCTCAGAATGGAAATCATTACAGAAAGCGTAAGAAATAACTTTTGACCAAACTGGATTTGGCTGAAAAATCAGCTTCATTAAAGGTACAAACTTTATTTCAATTACTCAATAAGTAAGATATGAACATATAAATAGAAAAATAAAAACATTTGTTGTGACGCCCCAAAATAGGTATACATCACTCATTTTGAGTCGTCAAATACATGGTACATAAATCAAATACAAACTTAATTATACAACTGTCGTGCAAAAATACGACAAAATATAAACTGAGAGTTAATACGAATATTGTCTTCTAGGCAGTATTCAAACTCATATGGAGTTCTTATTACATTTATTATCACATTATTTCACTGAATAGTGAGGACTACTAATGCAAACATCTGGATCGTAACTCCGTTCCCCAACTAGTCCTAACTATATTCTCATTTCTTGAAGATAACAATGTAAACAAAGGGTGAGCTCAACTAGCTCAGTAAGAAATATTATGACTAAGATAATGCAAAATAAATTATCGTTAGCCTTCAACAGTGTTAAAATGATAAAATATAATAAACATCAACTTTAACTGCAGCGGAACAAGCAATCCATTAGAAGAGTCAGTAGAAATGATATATACTATCTTATATGATTTAAAAAGTTTATCATCAATTTTATCGATGAGACTCAGCTTAATAAATAAACTACATATCATCGAATCATCCTTGCACTACAGGCCAAGGATATTCATGTAATCATCAATGGTCATGATTATACCGAATAATCCCTGGTCATAATCATACCAACCACTATCCATCAATGCACTACAGGCCAATGAGGATTTTTATCACATCATTTATAACATTACGGTTATGATTATACCGAATACTTCATGGTCATAATCATACCAATCAATAGTACATCTATGCACGTAAGCCACATATGACTTTCATCACAATATAAGCATGAGGATAATGACAATGATATAAAAATTCAATTAAATGAAAGCAAATGATAAATTTTAAAGATTTATAATTTAATTTTTCTAGAATTCAATAATGTCCAAATTGTCAACATGATACTACTTTGTGGAGTAAAATTCAAGAATAATATTGTATTAAAAATGATTTGGACAACAAAGAAATAAGTTTTTGTCATGAATAATTCTCCGGGTGAATAGTACTCCGTGAATAGTACTTCGGGAATAGTACCCCGTGAATAGTACTTTATGAATATTACTTGTGAATAATACTTGGTGAATAGTACCCCGTTAATAGTACTTTGTGAATAGTATCGTATAAATGAATAGTACTCATAGACAGTACTCCGGCATGAAAAGCTTAAAATTTAACAAGAATATGCAAAAAATATCATTGTGAAACGATACTATATGAAGCGTAAATTTCAAGGATATTCTACTAATTTCATGGAGTATAAAAGTAATATTTTAACAAAATGAGGGTATAATCAGGAATACGAGACGAAATAATATTACTCACATACTACAGAGTATGGAATAAAATATTATTCCTTATGAATCACTGGGAAAAAAATATCCCCTAGCTTCGTAAGAAAAGCTGGATCTTTGGAATAGTGAAGGTAGCAGATAGATTTTCTTCTACTTCTCTCTAAAGCTTCTCTCTCTATCGCTTCTCTTTCTATAATTTCTCTTGTGAGTCTTAGTGAATTAGTGAGAATGAAAGAAGAATGAGATTTTATTTATAGGAAAATATAGTTTCATAATCAGACGTTTTGAGGCTCAAAATATTACAGTATAAACCTTCATCTTTTTCTTTATTTTTAATTTAGTCATGCAAGTATTATCAAACTTGCACAACCTCCCCTAATAGTATATTATGTGAATCAATAGTACACACATGTGAACAAATAGTTCTATACATGTGAAAAAAATAATTACAGTATAGCACCTTCATCTATACCTCCATTTTTAATTTAGTCACGCAAGTATTATCAATTTTGCACCACCTCCCCAAATAGTACATACATGTGAATCAATAGTACACATATGTGAACAAATAGTTATAAACATGTGAATTAATAGCAATTAATTGCTCATTTATCCGATCAATTACCCAACACAATAGAACTATCAAATACATCTTTAATCAAACAACTTATTCATCATTAATATTATAACTCACAATATTTAACAACCAAATCATTCTCGTGAAAGAGGGCTTTTTGACGCCCCAAAAATAGTATACACAACAATTACGAGTCGCCAAATCTTCTAAACAATATTTATTATTACAAATAAATGAGTTTGAATCAAATATTATTATCTGATACATTATTTCAAATAAATCCTCAAATTATTGAGGATTTTACAAAAACAACTACTAAACAACTCTCTAGAATCTTCATTCCATACCCCGACTAAGTACTCGCTACATTCTCGCCTCCCGAGAAGAAAAATGGAACAACAAGGAAAAGGGTGAGCTCAACTAGCCCAAGAAGAATATTATGACTAAGATAATATACAACAAATTATCGTTAGTCTCCAACAGGAAAAATCGATAGAATACAATAGACAACAAGTTTCAGATCAATATTCGCAATGAAATAATAATTCATAGAAGAGTTACGTAGAGAATGAAATCTACTATAATCTATGAATTTAAAAACCATCATCAATATTTTATCCCGTAACATCAATCAATTTTCATCTCAAATCAAATATTCATCTTTGCACTACTACAGCCAAAGATATTCATCAATCGATCATGTTCATCTCAACACTGCTCATCTTTGCACTAAAGGCCAAAGATATTCATCATTTCGGTCATGTTCATTTAAACACCGCTCATCTTTTGCACTATGTGCCAAAGATATTCTTCAGAAATCATTCATTTGCACTACTACAGCCAAAGATATTCAATAATATCATCATTTAAGACCGAGGATGATGAAAATATTTTTTAAAGAACGAATCCAAAGGAAACAAAATGACAAGGATTAAGGATTAAGGATTCAGATTTTGTTTTATCCATGTCCAACAATACCTCAAAAATAATCATAGTGGTGTAAAATTCAAGAATGATCAAAACATGGATACAATCAAAGCTAGTATCCAAAGATAGATATTTTGGACTAAAAGAAGAAATTTTATTTTTCGATGAATAGTGTCAGATACGTGAATAGTGCCAGATACGTGAATAAAGGCCAGACGTGAATAAGAATCTGACACCAAAAGATAGAAATTCCACAAAAAACATTTTCACGCTTTCTTTAATAAGACTCGTGAATAAGAACTCGTGAATAAGAACTCATGAATAGTAACTCGTGAATAAGAACTCATGAATAGTAACCCCGACATGAAAAAGTTCCAAATTTGATAAAACCTCAAATCAATATTTCAAAGATAATGATATCAAGAAATAATATCATTACAAAAAAAAAAATATCCCTTACCTCAAAGAATCAAGATTTCTAAGGAAAGGCTCAAGTGATGTCGAATGAAACTCAGATCGAATAAAGAACTCTCAAAGTATCTAAATACTCACAAAATACGCCAATAATATAGAGAGAAAGAGAGAAAACTTATTTTCGTGTGATTTTCAATTCTAACTTAAATTTCTATTTATAGAAAATGTTAAATTACCAAGGCAGATTTTGACCAAGCTACCGATGGCTTTTACTCGCTACTATTGCCACCCACCACATTTGAAATAAAATTCAGCACATTTTTTCACCAACCACAAGTGGGGCCCACTCAATTCTAGAATTTTCCACCAAAATCAATTATAAACCCTAATTTCCTAATCCGACACCTCTTAAAATTCACAACAAATCATTCGCTGCATTTTTAATCGCTCAAAATTTGTGGACATATACTCAACTTATGTATGTATAACATACCCAAAATTACTAACAATCCAACTATTCGGATTAAAAATTATAACCCCGCAATATATCTCAAAACCCCGATTTAATTTTTAATACCTCCAACCGATAAAATATCGATAAAACACCTCAACATTAATTCCTTCATTAATAACCACATAAATAAATCCATCATTTATATTCATATAAAATAAATATTTCTTTATCATATGAATCAATAATTAATTATTCACAAATAATATTACGTAATCACAATTATGACAACCAGCCGCTCCTGTGAAAGAGGGGCTTTCCAATAAGGATCTCTCTCATCGGCGTGGAATTAGTGACCAAACCTCTCCTTAGATGTAACTTTCTAGACATTGCCAATAATGTTATCTAATAATATTATTCAAATAATATGAATTATTGATCCGATAATGGAAATATCATGCAAAGTTGACAATTATCGAACAACAATAATATAAAATATCAACGCAAGAATTATGAATCAATAAAATAAAATATTGAACAAGAATTCACCGTGGAAAATTATCGAGTAAAGTGCCATCTCACGTAAGGATCAATAATTCAACAATACTGCGGTAATACCGCAGTGCAGCATCGCAGGCAACCACGCCAGACATCAGATTTTAACCACCGGGTATTCCAACATGCCTTAATTCAGAATAACTACGCCGTTATTTTTAACCAACTTATATTTGTCGCTTTCCTCATCCAATCGCTTCACATGGGCCCACACATGGTCGCGCTGTCAGCATTTAATATTCCCGACAAGCATTTAATATTCCACGCACCAAACTAATATTCCCCGACAACAATGAATATTTTATAACCACTTGCTTATTTTGAAATATTTATGATTTAACCCTTAACTATCCACATTAATCAAATCAACCCTTACTATTTCAAAATAATAAATAAAGGAAATTCCTTTTATTTAAAAAAAATTTCGGTCTTACAACCTCCCTCCTTATGAAATTTCGCCCTCGAAATCGACGACGACTGTGTGTTTCAAAAGGTGAGGATACTCGCTTTCATTTCCGCTTCCAATTCCTGTGTCATTTCCTCTATAGCATGATTCCTCCACAAAACTTTAACTTGTGGTATGACCTTTTTGGCTGTAGGACATGCTCCTTCCTATCCAAAATCTTTGACAGTACCTCCTCATACGCTAAGTCTTCTGGCTATCTCGTCCGGGTTCTAACTCTATAACGTGGTTCGGTCTTTCACATATTTACTTAAGTACGATATGTGAAACACATTATGAAACACGAGACATACTACTGAGGTAACGCAAGTCTATAGGCTACATTTCTACTACTGGTCAAGAATTTGAAATGGACCAATAAATCGTGGATCGAGCTTTCTCTCTTCCCAAATCTTCAGAACTCCCTTCCATGGAGTAACTCGCAACAATACATGATCCCCTACATTAAATTCCACGCCCTTTCGATGAAGATCCGCATAACTCTTTTGTCGATCTTGTGCCGCTTATATACGTTGTTTAATCATTTGGATCTTTTCTAGTAGTCATACGCATTTAACTCGGGTCCCAACAATGTTGCTTCACCCACCTCATCCCAACATATCGAGAACGACATTTTCGGTCCATATAATGCTTCGAATGGAGCCACACCTATATTTGTTCGATAATCATTGTTGTAGGAGAATTCCACCAATGGTAAATACTTATCCCAACTTCCCTTGAAGTCTAGGACAGAGTCTTAATATATCTTCAAGAGTTTGAATAGTCCTCTTCGATTGTCATCCGCTTTGGGGATGGTATGCCAAACTAAATCGCAAACTGCGCCCATAGCTTTTTTTTGCAAGCTAACCCAAAATCTTGAAGTGAATCTTGGGTCACGATCCTAAAACTATGGATACAGTGCATGCCATGCAACCTCACAATCTCATTTACATATATACTAGAAAGACGCTCAAGGGAATAAGTCTCCAGACGGCAGAAGAAATGAGCAGATTTGGTTAATCTATCAACAATAACCCAAATAAGATTGATGCCTCGAGAAACCGTAGGAAGACCAGTAACTAAATCCATGGTAATGTGTTCCCACTTCCATTCCTAATCTCAAGTGGTTGCAACGGACCCTTAGGTACTAGATGTCCTACTTTACACATCGACAAGTTAAACACATCGAGATAAACTTTGCAATCTCTCTCTTCATATTGTTCCACCAAAATGTATGTCAAGATCACGATACATTTTAAGACTTCCAGATGGATTGCAAATGGTGTATTGTGTGCCTCCATCATAATCTTGTTCTTCAAATCGAGTCGTTAGAACACAAAGTTCAGAGTGGACTCAAGTATTCCTTCTTCATCAATTCTCGCTTCCTAATAGCTCCTTCTTCAGATTTTTCTTCTTCATACGCGATCGCCTCCCGGCTGCGGGCTCGAAAGCACTTTTAACTTTATCGATTAAAGTCGATTATACTCAGATATCATCACGCGGGTACCTAGAGTTTTCATCTCCATCTCTATTATTTGTAAATTATACTAAATTAGTCTTTGACAATATCGCATCAGATTTCAGATACGATCTTCTACTCAACACGCCACCTACCACGCTCGCTTTTC
This sequence comes from Panax quinquefolius, assembly GCA_020205615.1. NCBI lineage: Eukaryota > Viridiplantae > Streptophyta > Magnoliopsida > Apiales > Araliaceae > Panax > Panax quinquefolius. The sequence continues at coordinate 129,801,738 of CM035170.1, forward strand.
CGTGATGGCATGGTCGTAACACGTATCAAATGAGTCTCCTCTCGAGTTCTTCAAGCTCTTCCCACATTCCTCGCTTCCATTCGAATTTTGTATCTCTACGAGTCACCGCGATAATGGAATAGCGATTCGAGAATATCCTTCAACGAATCTCCGATAATAACCAACTAAGCCTGAAAGCTACGATTTCGACATCGACTTAGGTTGTTGCTCAATCGCGACTCATATCCCAATCTTGGATAAGACATCACAATGACACCTATCGCTTTACTATCGCATCTAATATGACGCCCCCTACAGAGAGTCTCGCTTAGTGAATTCCACAAAGGAAGTCATAAGATAAAGGCTCTCAGTACCAAATTTATAGTTGAATTTTTAACTCCTCAAGTTCAATAGAGCCATTCGATATGAGATTTTAGAAATGAGTTTTGTACCGGTTCAAAGTCGATACAAAATTTAATATCAAAGCTTTGGGAGTAAGCCAAGAAATTCTTCGTAAAATACGCCAGAAAAATCAATAACAACAAGAATATTATTCAAATCGACGTGTCTTTATTCAAATCCATAACACGGACTAAGAAAACTCGACATCCGTAATAAACGAACGACTTCATGGCTTGATATGAAAATGTTTGATTACAATGGTTTGATTGCTTGAATTCAATAACAAAGTTGCTTAGGAATATGAAAACTAACAACCTTATAAAACAATCAATTTTGGCATGATGAGTAGTTAACCTTAAAATCACATCAAAAACAAATATCTCTATAGAAATAAGGTTAATGTGTAATGCGATAGTGCCAACTCGAATCAAGCAAGATTTTTAAACAAAGGATGTAATGAAAGTTTCTCCTAATGGAGTCTCCATAAATAAGTCAAAGTCTAATTTCTCCGTAGTCAAGTTCAAACGCTGAGCGCAAAGCAAGAGAGATAAAAGAATGGGTAGAACCCAGATTCAGTAAGGTATAAACTTCGCAAGAATTTATAATTAACTAACCGTGCTAACTTCGTCGTTCCTCGATTTTGACCGGCCACGACAAACGCCTTCCAAGAATCGCTGACTTTTGACTTTTTTCGACATCCTTTTCGAGTCACCATTCCTCACCGGATCGGGTTTCGATATCGCATAATCTCGAGTTTATATGTCCTTCCTTTCCACAATTATAGCATACCTTAAACTGCTGTGGGCTTTGAATGATATGTCCCTCTTCCCCAGATTTATAACATACGACCGGTGGTCGTTTCTCCCTTAGAACCAATTGTCATCCGGATCGACGCCTTCTTCATACGGTCGTTGTTAAATCTCCTCTTTTTAAAATCTCCTCCCGACTCGCTTCTTCTATTTTCATGGCCACGATTACCACCGAGTGGTTACCGCTTTTGTCCGTATTCTTCTTTCTCCACCGGTTATCGTTATTCGATGATCGCTATCTTCTTAGATGATCCTCGTTATGGTCCCTCATTGAACGTATTTCGTTATCTCGCCTAACAACCGAGCCTCGCTGACAACATCTCTAATCAGAGAGAAAATTTATGAGAAATGAGATATCGACGACGCCGTTTCAAACCTCTAAGAAACATCCCGCCATACGCTCCTCATTCTCCACCAAATGAGGTGCAAACTCGATAACTCCGCAACTTCCTCAGCATCGGGACACCGCCATGTTATTCTCGCTTCTAGTCTAATAAACTCCACTTCCTTCATACGATTTAATACTTTCGTGGAAGTACTTCATCATTGAACTGCTTTCAAACGCCTCCCACGATACGCCGAAAGTATTGGATGGGTACGCTTCACGCATTCCCACCAAAGAATCCGCTTCGCCATTTTAACATAAAAGTAGCGAATGGAACCTTCGTTTCTCCGCATGCATCCCAAGACATCGAATATCTTGGTAATTTGTTTGACCCATGTTTCCGCCTATGATCGGATCCGCTTTCCTTAAATTCGTGGTCCCAACTTCGAATCGCTTTCATTGTGACAACCCGTGAATTGCTATCATTTCTCCTCAGTATTTTGAACACGAAGTCTCCTCGTTCGATTTTGCATGAATCGCAAAAACTTCTAAACATCCCCTCGCTCATCATCGCGCCAGTGGTGTTATTCACAGGAGGAACATTGCCGATTGTCAGCACGCTCTCTCCTCGCATGGAAAGTACAAGCATCTCCACTGGCCTCATTTACTCCACTATTAATATTCTCAACGACATTCTCAAATACCGCCATAAAATAAGGGTTAATTAAGGAAATCAATATATCACATAATATCCCTATATATCGACCAACTAACAAATAAGCTTAGTAGACACACTCATGAAAGGATTTACTCGCTCTCCCTCCTAGTTCTATTCCCCGATCTCCGCCAGAGATCATATCCCTAAGCTCGATATTAACCGTGACGCCCCCAAAATAGGTATACACAACACCCATTTCGAAGTCGCCAAATACACGGTACGTAAACAACTACAACTTTATTATTACAACAAGAAACTGTGAGTTTAAATACAAATATTATCTTCTAGACAATATCTATACTCAAATAAATCCTCATCACATTATTGATACATTATTTTACAAAATGGTGAGGACTACTAAACAACTCTCTAGAATCTTCATTCCATACCCGACTAAGACTCGCTACATTCTCGCCTCCCGAGAAGAAAAATGGAACAACAAGGAAAAGGGTGAGCTCAACTAGCCCAAGAAGAATATTACGACTAAGATAATATACAACAAATTATCGTTAGTCTCAACAGGAAAATCTGATAGAATACAATAGACAACAAGTTTTGATCAATATTCGCAATGAAATAATAATTCATGTAAGAGTTACGTAGAGAATGAAATCTACTATAATCTATGAATTTAACAAATTCATCATCAATATTTTATCCCTCGTAACATCAATCAATATTCATCTCAAATCAAATATTCATCTTTTGCACTACAGCCAAAGATATTCATCAATCATCCATGTTCATCTCAACACTGCTCATCTTTGCACTAAAGGCCAAAGATATTCATCACGGTCATGTTCATTTAAACACCTGCTCATCTTGCACTATGTGCCAAAGATATTCTTCAGAAATCATTCATTGCACTACATGTGCCAAAGATATTCAATAATATCATCATTTAAGACCGAGGATGATGAAAAATATTTTAAAGAACGAATCCAAAGGAAACAAAATGACAAGGATTAAGGATTAAGGATTCGTGACTTTGTTTTATCCATGTCCAACAATACCTCAAAAAATAATCATAGTGGTGTAAAATTCAAGAATGATCAAAACATGGATACAATCAAAGCTAGTATCCCAAATATAGATTTTTTGACTTAAAAGAAGAAATTTTATTTTTCTATGAATAGTGCCAGATACGTGAATAAGGTCAGATACGTGAATAAAGGTCAGATACGTGAATAAGAATCTCGACACCAAAAGATAGAAATTCCACAAAAAACATTTTCACGCTTCGCTTAATAAGTACTCGTGAATAAGAATCGTGAATAAGAACTCATGAATAAGAACTCGTGAATAAGAACTCATGAATAAGAACCCCGACATGAAAAAGTTCCAAATTTGATAAAACTTCAGATCAATATTTCAAAGATAATGATATCAAGAAATAATATCATTTAAAAAAAATAATATCCCTTACCTCAAAGAATCAAGATTTCTAAGGAAAGGCTCAAGTGATGCCGAATGAAACTTGTCAATGAAAAAGAACTCTCAAAGTATCTAAATACTCACAAAATACGCTCAATAATATAGAGAGAGAAAAGAGAAAACTTTGTTTCGTGTGATTTTCAATTCTAACTTAAATTTCTATTTATAGAAAATGTTAGCCCTACCAAGGCATTTGACTGCCACCGATGGCTTTACTCGCTACTATTGCCACCCACCACATTTGAAATAAAATTCAGCACATTTTTTTTCACCAACCACAAGTGGGGCCCACTCAATTCTAGAATTTTCCACCAAAATCAATTATAAACCTAATTTCCTAATCCGACACCTCTTAAAATTCACAACAAATCATTCGTGCATTTTTTAACGGCTCAAAATTTGTGGACATATACTCAACTTATGTATGTATAACATACCCAAAAATTACAACAATCCAACTATTCGGATTAAAAATTATAACCCCGCAATATATCTCAAAACCCCCGATTTAATTTTTAATACCTCCAATCCGATAAAATATCGATAAAACACCTCAACATTAATTCCTTCATTAATAACCACATAAATAAATCCATCATTTATATTCATATAAAATAAATATTTTTTATCATATGAATCAATAATTAATTATTCACAAATAATATTACGTAATCACAATTATGACAACCAGCCGCTCCTCAGAAAGAGGGGCTTTCAATAAGGATCTCTCTCATCGACGCGCAATTAGGTGACCAAACCTCTCCTGTATGTAACTTTCTAGACATTGCCAATAATGTTATCTAATAATATTATTCAAATAATATGAATTATTGATCCGATAATGGGAAATATCGTGCAAAGTTGACAATTATCGAACAACAATAATATAAAATATCAACGCAAAGAATTATTGAATCAATAAAATAAAATATCGAATAAGAATTCATCGTGAAAATTATTGAGTAAAGGCCATCTTACGTAAGGATCAATAATTCAACAATATGCGTAATACGCGTGCCATCGCAAGCAACAACGCCAGACATCAGATTTTAACCAACCGGGTATTCCAACAGCCTTAATCTCAGAATAACTACGCCCGTTATTTTTAACCAACTTATATTTGTCGCTTTCCTCATCCAATCGCTCGTTATGGGCTCCACACATGGTCATACCGTCGTATTTAATATTTCCCCCCCGACAAAGCATTTAATATTCCACCACCAAACTAATATTCCCCGACAACAATGAATATTTTATAACCACTGCTTATTTTAAAATATTTCATGATTTAACCCTTAACTATCCACATTAATCAAATCAACCCTTACTATTTCAAAATAATAAATAAAGGAAATTCTTTTATTTAAAAAAAAAATTTTGGGGTCTTACAACCTCCCTCCTTATGAAATTTCGCCATTCCCCTAAAATCGACGACGACACTGTGTTTCAAAAGGTGAGGATACCTCGCTTTCATTTCCGCTTCCAATTCCTGTGTCATTTCCTCTATAGCATGATTCCTCCACAAAACTTTAACTTGTGGTATGACCTTTCAAGCTGTAGAGGGACATGCTCCTTCCTATCCAAAATCTTTACATGTACCTCCTCATACGTTAAGTCTTCTGGCTATCTCGTCCTGGTTCTAACTCTATAACGTGGTTCGGGTCTTTCACATATTACTTAAGCACGATATGTGAAACACATTATGAACACGAGACATACTTCGAGGTAACGCAAGTCTATATAGGCTACATTTCCTACTGGTCAAGAATTTGAAATGGACCAATAAATCGTGGATCGAGCTTTCCTCTTCCCAAATCTTGTAACTCCTTCCATGGAGCAACTCGCAACAATACATGATCCCCTACATTAAATTCCACGCCCTTTCGATGAAGATCCGCATAACTCTTTTGTCGATCTTGTGCCGCTTTGTATACGCTGTCGAATCATTTCGATCTTTTCGGTATCATAATACGCATTTAACTCTAGTCCCAACAATGTTGCTTCACCCACCTCATCCCAACATATCGAGAACCACATTTTTCGCCCATATAATGCTTCAATGGAGCCACACCTATACTTGCTCGATAACTCATGTTGTTGTAGGAGAATTCCACCAATGGTAAATACTTATCCCAACCGCCTTGAAGTCTCAGGACACGTAGTCTTAATAAATCTTCAAGAGTTTGAATAGTCCTCTCGATTGTCCATCCGCTTGGGGATGGTATGCCAACTAAATCGCAAACTGCGCTCCATAGCTTTTTGCAAGCTAACCCAAAATCTTGAAGTGAATCTGGGTCACGATCCTAAAACTATGGATACAGCATGCCATGCAACCTCACATCTCATTTACGCATATACTAGCAAGACGCTCAAGGGAATAAGTCTCTCAGACGGCAAGAAATGAGCAGATTTGGTTAATCTATCAACAATAACCCAAATAGCATTGATGCCTTGAGAAACCGTAGGAAGACCCAGTAATGAAATCCATGGTAATGTGTTCCCACTTCCATTCCTAATCTCAAGTGGTTGCAACGGACCCTTAGGTACTAGATGTCCGCCTTTACACGCTGACAAGTTAAACACATCGAGATAAACTTTGCAATCTCTCTCTTCATATTGTTCCACCAAAATGTATGTCAAGATCACGATACATTTTAGTACTTCCGTGATGGATTGCAAATGGTGTATTGTGTGCCTCCATCATAATCTTGTTCTTCAAATCGAGTCGTTAGAACACAAAGTCTCAGAGTGGACTCAAGTATTCCTTCTTCATCAATTCTCGCTCCTAATAGCTCCTTCTTCAGTACTTTCTTCTTCATACGCATCACCCGGCCTGGCTCGAAAGAATTTTAACTTTATCGATTAAAGTCGATTATACTCAGATATCATCAATGGGTACCTAGAGTTTTCATCTCCATCTCTATTATTTGTAAATTATACTAAATTAGTCTTTCGACAATATCGACTCAGATTTCAGATACGATCTTCTACTCAACACGTTACTACCACGCTCGCTTTTCCATGATGGCATGGTCGTAACATGTAATCAAATGAGTCTCCTCTCGAGTTCTTCAAGCTCTTCCCACATTCCTCGCTTCCATTCGAATTTTGTATCTCTACGAGTCACCGCGATAATGGAATAGCGATTCGAGAATATCCTTCAACTAATCTCCGATAATAACCAACTAAGCTTCTGTAAAGCTACGATTTCGACATCGATTTAGGTTGTTCTCAATCGTGACTCATATCCCAATCTTGGATAAGACATCACAATGACACCTATCGCTTTACTATCGCATCTAATATGACGCCCCTACAGAGAGTCTCGCTTAGGTGAATTCCACAAAGGAAGTCATAAGATAAAGGCTCGTGTACCAAATTTATAGTTGAATTTTTAACTCCTCAAGTTCAATAGAGCCATTCGATATAAGATTTTAGAAATGAGTTTTGTACCGGGTTCAAAGTCGATACAAAATTTAATATCAAAGCTTTGGGAGTAAGCCAAGAAATTCTTCGTAAAATACGCCAGAAAAATCAATAACAACAAGAATATTATTCAAATCGACGTGTCTTTATTCAAATCCATAACATGGACTAAGAAAACTTGACATCCGTAATAAACGAATCGACTTCATGGCTTGATATGAAAATGTTTGATTACAATGGTTTGATTGCATTGAATCAATAATAATGTTGCTTAGAATATGAAAACTAACAACCTTATTTAAAACAATCAATTTTGGCATGATGAGTAGTTAACCTTAAAATCACATCAAAACAAATATCTCTATAGAAATAAGGTTAATGTGTAATGCGATAGTGCCAACCCGAATCAAGCAAGATTTTTAAACAACGGATGTAATGAAAGTTTCTCCTAATGGAGTCTCCATAAATAAGTCAAAGTTTATCGATCAATAATTCATATTATTTGAATAATATTATTAGATAACATTATTGGCAATGTCTAGAAAGTTCGCTCAAGGAGAGGTTTGGTCACCTAATTCCACGCCAAGAAAAGAGAGATCCTTATTGAAAGCCCCTCTTTCTTTGAACTACGGTTGTTGGTTATAATTGTGATTCGTAATATTATTTGTGAATAATTAATTATTGATTCATATGATAAAGAAATATTTATTTTATATGAATATAAATGATGGATTTATTTATGTGGTTATTAATGAAGGAATTAATGTTGAGGTGTTTTATCAAGATTTTATCGATTCGAGGTATTAAAAATTAAATCGGGGTTTTGAGATATATTATGGGTTATAATTTTTAACCGATTGCTGGATTGTGGTAATTTTGGGTATGTTATACATACATAAGTTGAGTATATGTTCACAAATTTTGAACCGTTAAAAATGCACTAATGATTTGTTGTGAATTTTAAGAGGTGTCGGATTCTAAATTAGGTTTATAATTGATTTTGGTGGAAAATTCTAGAATTGAGTGGGCCCCACTTGTGGTTGGTGAAAAATGTGCTGAATTTTATTTCAAATGTGGTGGGTGGCAATAGTAAAGGTGTAAAGCCATCAGTAAAGAAGTCAAGTCTCGCTTTGGCGGGCTAACATTTTCCTATAAATAGAGGCTAAGTTAGAATTGAAAATCACACCGTAAACAAAGTTTTCTCTTTCTTTCTATATTATTGAGCGATTTTGTAAGTATTTAGATACTTTGAGAGTTGTTATTCAAAGACAAGTTTCATTCAAAGATCACTTCCCGACCTTTCCTTCCCAAGTCTCGATTCTTTCGAGGTAAGGTATATTATTTTTTTGTAATGATATTATTTCTTCAATATCATTACGCCGAAATGTTGATTTGAGGTTTTTATCAAATTTGGAACTTTTTCATGTCTGGGAGTTTATTCATGAGTTACTATTCACGAAGTTACTATTCATGAGTTCTTATTCATTTAGTTACTTATTCACGAAAGTACTATTCATAAGCGTGAAAATGTTTTTTTTGTGGAATTTCTATCTTTTTTTGTGTTTGAGTTACTATTCACGATATGCAAGACTATTCAATATCGACCTTTATTCACGATATCTTTGACTATTCATCTAAAAATAAAATTTCTTCTTTTCGTCAAAATATCTATAATGGATACTAGCTTTGATTGTATCCATGTTTTGATCATTCTGAATTTTACACCACTATGATTATTTTTTGAGGTATTGTTGGACATGGATAAAACAAAGTACTAATCCTTAATCCTTAATCCTTGTCATTTTGTTTCAATCGGATTCGATTTTTTAAAAATATTTTTCATCATCCTCGCCTTAAATGATGATATTATTGAATATCTTTGGCTTAGTAAAGTAAAGATGAATGATTTCGAAGAATATCTTTGGCTGTAGTGCAAAGATGAGCGGTGTTTAAATGAAGCATGACCGATTGATGAATATCTTTCGCCCAGTAGCAAAAAGATGAATATTTGATTTGTGATGAAAATTGATTGATGTTACAGGATAAAATATTGATGATGGATCGTTAAATTCATAGATTATAGTAGATTTCATTCTCTACGTAACTCTTCTATGAATTATTATTTCCATTGCGAATATTGATCCGAAACTTGTCATTGCTCATTGTATTCTATCGATTTTTCCCTGTTGGAGACTAACGATAATTTGTTGTATATTATCTTAGTCATAATATTCTTTATTGGGCTAGTTGAGCTCACCCTTTTCCATGTTGTTCCATTTTTCTTCTCGGGAGGTGAGAATGTAGCGAGTACTTAGTGGGGTATGGAATGAAGATTCTAGAGAGAGTTGTTTAGTAGTCCTCACCATTTTGTAAAATAATGAATCAATAATGTGATGAGGATTTATTTGAGTATAGATATTGTCTGTAAGATAATATTTGTATTCAAACTCACAGCTTTCATTGTTGTAATAATAAAGTTGTAGTTGTTTCTGTACCATGTATTTGGCGACTCAGAATGGGTGTTGTGTATACCTATTTTAGGGGCGTCACAGAAGAGGTGAGGATACCTTGACTTCATTTCAGATTTTAACTCCCAGGTCATTTCCTCAACATCGTGGTTTCTCCACAAAACTTTGACTTGAGGTATAACATTGGAGCGTAGAATATGATCCTTTTTATCCAATATTTTAACATGTACCTCTTCATACGTTAAATCTTCCGTTATCTCGTCCGGTTCTACTTCAATAATGTGGTTCAGGTCTTTCACATATTTACGTAACATGGATATGTGAAAAACGTTATGAACGCGAGACATACTTGGCGGTAATGCTAGTTTATAGGCAACAGTTCATACTCGATCGAATATTATAAATGGGCCAATGAATCGAGGATTGAGCTTTTCTCTCTTTCCAAATCTCGTAACTCCTTTCCATGGAGCAACACATAACAACACATGATCTCCAATATTGAATTCCACATCCTTTTGATGAAGATCAACATAACTCTTTTGTCGATCTTGTGAGGTTTTATACGTTGTCGGATCGTTTGAATCTTTTTCAGAGTCATAACGCACCAACTCCAAGCTCCCAACAACGCTAAGCTTTCTCCCACCTCATCCCAACATACTGGAGAACGACACTTTCTTCCATACAACGCCTCAAATGGAGTCATGCCAATACTTGTTTGATAATTGTTGTTGTAGGAAAACTCCACCAATGATAAAAACTTATCCCAACTTCCTTTGAAGTCAAGGACATAGAGTCTTGATAAATCTTCAAGAGTTTGAACAGTCCTCTCCGACTGCCCATCCGTTTGAGGATGATATACCGAACTAAATCGTAAATCCGTGCCCATAGCTTTTTGCAAACTAACCCAAAATTGTGAAGTGAACCCTAAAGCTGAACCAGAGCAAGTGCAGAACCATGTCTACCAACAAGTTAAGAAGGGTTCAGGAAATGGTGATGGTGCACATCTGAAACTATATGAAGATGAGCATAACAGAAGAAGATCAGCTGCACCAAAGAAGATGTGGTTCAAACTCGAAGCAGAATGCAGAGAGGACCACACCAAGCTGCTAAGTACAGAAGATATTCAGAGCTTAAAAACATCTTAGCAAGTCAGCACCAACAACAAAAACAAACAACATCAACAAGAAGCCAGGGCCTGAGGGGTCCTTTTCCGAAGGGATTAAATGAAGTTTCAAGCCTGCTGGGCTTTAAGAGTTCCTAGGGAACTAGAGAAGTTCTAAGGCTGCTGGCCTTGAAGATTTCTTAGTGAACTGAAGTCCCAAGGCTGCTGGCCCTGAAAAAATCTTAGTGATTCAGGGTGATGCCCTTCCTTAGTATAAATTCTGCTAGTTGAAAACAGAAGAGTGGATTAGGAGCTTGAGTCTCTGAACCACTTAAAATTCCTTGTGTCTTTTACTTTATGTCATTTACATTATGTACATTAACTGCTATAACTGCTATGTATGTTTTAACTGCTTACAACCGAAGTAACTCTAAGAACAATGTATGTATGATTATGAATATATCAATGAAAGGGATCTTTTACTTATTCCGCTGTGCTTGAAAAGATCCTTATGTTTGTCATATGCTAAATCATTAGCAATACAAAATAAACGAGAAAAGTATTTGAAATTAAAATGATCTATTCAACCCCCCCCCCCCCCCTTTTAGATCTATATTGTGCATACTGGGAACTAACATAACTCATTTATAGTATAGTTTATGGTCACACTTTATTTAATTAAATTCCATATTCAAATTTAATTAAACTAAAGTCAATAACAACTTATTAAATCCATTTGTCACATAATCATATTACTACAAAATTATAATTTTCATTATAATTTCATTTAATAAATTTTAATAAATTAATACATCACTTTAATTACCAAATTAAATTAAAAACATTATAATAATTCATTTAAGCCCTATAAACTCTCTAATTTAATTATTAAATTAAATTAGAATATTATCTCATAGTAATTATTTTTCTTAACTCATAATTATTTATGTAGCGCCCCAAAATTAGGTATACATCACCCATCTTGGGTCGCCACTTACATGGCATGTAATTTAAATACAACTTATTAACATAACTCGTTTATGTATAATACGACATAAGCTGTGAGTTTAAATACAAATATAAATCTACTAGATATTATACAAACTCAAACAAAAAGTCCTCATTACAATTATTATCACACTATTTCACGTAGAATAGTGAGGACTACTAATGCTATCTTCGGGACCATCACTCGTTTCCGACTCGTCCCGCCTATATTCTCATTTCCTCAAGAGAACGGTGAAAGAAAGGGTGAGCTCAACTAGCCCAAGAAGAAATATTATGACTAAGATAATGCGTAATAAATTATCAATAGTCTTCAACAATGTTAAACCGATAAAATACAATGACAACCCGCTTTTAAGCTGCGGCGGAAAATTCAATCCATTAAAAGAGTCAAGTAGAAAATAAAATCTACTATCTTTTATGATTTAAAAGGTTTTCATCATTTGTTATAGTGAGACTCGCCTTTAATAAATAATCCACATCATCGAATCACCCCCTGACACTACGGCCAAGGATATTCTTTAGTATCACGACCACAATTATTCCCGCACTACGGGCCAAGAATAGTTGTGTATTCATTAATGGTCATGATCATGCCAACAACCTGGCCCATCAATACACTACTACTAATCGAGGATTTTTACCACATTATTTGTAACATTACTACCATGATTACACCGAATAATCCTCGGTCATAATCATACCAAGTCCATCCATGCTCTACGGTGCCATGTAGATGACTTTAAAAAAATATAAACATGAGGATGATGACAATGATATAAGAATTCAATAAAACAAGTTCAAGAATTATTTTATCCAGATTTATTAACGCCCAAATTGTCAACACGATCATCGCTTTAGAGAGTAAAATTCAAGAATGATCGGAAGAATATTTCCATGAAAGATATTGGATTTAAACGCAAATATCAAGAATATTCTACTAATTTCATGGAGTATAGAAGTCAAAGTTTTAACCAACCGGGTATAATAAAGAATGGAATAACAAAAGAAATCACCATGCATGCGGTAGATTCAGATAGTAAAGTTATTCCAATGTAATAATAATAACGGAACCAGTCGTGAAATTCACACCGCAATGTGATGTTCCAATGTAATAATAAAGATGGAACTGCATCCTATGTAAAACACACGTATAGGATATTCCAACAGAATGATAAAGACGGAACCGGTGGTGTAAAACACACAGATAGGATATTCCAAATGTAATGATAAAGACGGAACCAGTCCTGTAAAACACACGTATGAGGATGTTCCAAATGTAATAATAATAAAGATTTTAACCAGTCCCAAAAACACATGCATGTGGATGTTCCAAATGAGAATAATAGAAGAATGTCACCAAGTATAGGTAAACCGTGATATAAAAGTTATTCCAATGTAATAATAAGCAATGGAATAACATAATGATTTCACCAAGTATAGGGTATGCGGCGTATACATGAGTTATGTATAGGGTATGCCACTTTTTACAAAAGTTATTCAAAATGTAATAATAATGAATGGAATAATGTAAATTCTCTTCAAGAAGAAAGAATAACACCCCTTACCGTAAAAAGAACTCTGAATATAGAAGTAGTGAAGTAGCAGAATGTAATACACTTCTTCTTTTCTATAACTTTTCTCTATAAGTTTTCTCTATAATTTCTCTCTGTAGTTTCAATGAATTCGTAAGAAAATAATGAAGGATTGAGCTTCATTTATAGGAAAATGGAATGCATAGTAATTAATCCATGAAACGGTCCAGATTGATTTACTTTAATAATAATCGACGTAATCCATATTTAAAGCAAAATCTTTTAAATAAAATATAATATATTCTATTTATATAAAAAACATTTTTGTGACGCCCCAAAAATAGTATACACAACACCCATTCTCGAAGTCGCCAAATACATGGTATGTAAAACAACTACAACTTTATTATTACAACAAGAAATCGTGAGTTTGAATACAAATATTATCTTCAGACAATATCTATACTCAAATAAATCCTCATCACATTATTGATTCATTATTTTACAAAAATGGTGAGGACTACTAAACAACTCTCTCTAGAATCTTCATTCCATACCCCGACTAGTACTCGCTACATTCTCGCCTCCCCGAGAAGAAAAATGGAACAACATGGAAAAGGGTGAGCTCAACTAGCCCAAAGAAGAATATTATGACTAAGATAATATACAACAAATTATCGTTAGTCTCCAACAGGGAAAAATCTGATAGTAATACAATGTACAACAAGTTTGAGATCAATATTCGCAATGGAAATAATAATTCATGTAAGAGTTACGTGAGAGAATGAAATCTACTATAATCTATGAATTTAACAAATCCATCATCAATATTTTATCCCTCGTAACATCAATCAATTTTCATCACAAATCAAATATTCATCTTGCACCTGTGCCAAAGATATTCATCAATCCATCATGTTCATTTAAACACCGCATGTTCATCTTTGCATTACATTGCCAAAGATATTCTTCGAAATCATTCATCTTTGCACTACGTGCCAAAGATATTCAATAATATCATCATTTAAGATCGAGGATGATGAAAAATATTTTTAAAGAAACGAATCCAAAGGAAACAAAATGACAAGGATTAAGGATTAAGGATTCGTACTTTGTTTTTATCCATGTCCAACAATACCTCAAAAATAATCATAGTGGTGTAAAATTCAAGAATGATCAAAACATGGATACAATCAAAGCTAGTATCCAAAGATAGATATTTTGACTAAAAGAAGAAATTTTATTTTCGATGAATAAAGGCCAGATACGTGAATAAGGTCGAGATACGTGAATAAGGTCAGATAACGTGAATAAGAATTCGACACCAAAAGATAGAAATTCCACAAAAAACATTTTCACGCTTCGTGAATAAGAATCGTGAATAAGAATCTCATGAATAAGAACTCGTGAATAAGAACTCATGAATAGTAACCCCGAGCATGAAAAAGTTCCAAATTTGATAAAAACCTCAAATCAACATTTCAAAGATAATGATATCAAGAAATAATATCATTACAAAAAAAAATAATATACCTTACCTCAAAGAATCAAAGACTTAAGGAAAGGCTCAAGTGATGTCGAATGAAACTGTACTTGAATAAAGAACTCTCAAAGTATCTAAATACTTACAAAATACGCTCAATAATATAGAAAGAGAAAGAGAGAAAACTTTGTTTCGGTGTGATTTTCAATTCTAACTTAAATTTCTATTTATAGAAAATGTTACCACCAAGCAGATCGACCAAGCCACTGATGGCTTTTACCTACTACTATTGCCACCCACCACATTTGAAATAAAATTCAGCACATTTTTCACCAACCACAAGTGGGGCCCACTCAATTCTAGAATTTTCCACCAAAATCAATTATAAACCTAATTTCCGAATCCGACACCTCTTAAAATTCACAACAAATCATTCTTGCATTTTTAACGGTTCAAAATTTGTAGACATATACTCAACTTATGTATGTATAATATACCCAAAAATTACTACAATCCAACGGTCGGATTAAAAATTATAACCCCCATAATATATCTCAAAACCTCGATTTAATTTTTAATACCTCCAATCGATAAAATATCGATAAAAACACCTCAACATTAATTCCTTCATTAATAACCACATAAATAAATCCATCATTTATATTCATATAAAATAAATATTTCTTTATCATATGAATCAATAATTAATTATTCACAAATAATATTACGTAATCACAATTACGCATACACGGTGCCGCTCCTCAGAAAGAGGGGGCATTCCAATAAGGATCTCTCCTCATCGGGCGCGCAATTAGTGACCAAACCTCTCCTTAGATGTAACTTTCTAGACATTTCCAATAATGTTATCTAATAATATTATTCAAATAATATGAATTATTGATCCGATAATAGGAAATATCGTAAGGTGACAATTATCGAACAACAATAATATAAAATATCAACGCAAAGAATTATTGAATCAATAAAATAAAATATTGAATAAGAATCTACCGTGAAAATTATTGAGTAGTTCCATCTTTACGTAAGGATCAATAATTCAACAATATCAGGTAATACTGCATTGCTATCTTTGGCAACCACGCCAGACATCGTATTTTAACCACCGGTATTCCAAATGCCTTAATTCAGAATAACCACTACCAAGTTATTTTTAACCAACTTATATTTGTCGCTTTCTCATCCAATCGCTTTTCCGTTATGGGGCCCACACATGGTCGTCATGCCGCATTTAATATTCCTCGACAAGATTTAATATTCCACGACCAAACGAATATTCCCCGGACAACAATGAATATTTTATAACCACTCGCTTATTTTGAAATATTTCATGATTTAACCCTTAACTATCCACATTAATCGAATCAACCCTTACTATTTCAAAATAATAAATAAAGGAAATTCCTTTTATTTAAAAAAAAATTTGGTCTTTATAACCTCCCTCCTTATGAAATTTCGCCCCTCGAAATCGACGTGACGATACTGGTGTTTCAAAAGGTGAGGATACCTCGCTTTCATTTCCGCTTTCCAATTCCCGTGTCATTTCCTCTATAGCATGATTCCTCCACAAAACTTTAACTTGTGGTATAACTTTCAGGCTGTAAGACATGCTCCTTCCTATCCAAAATCTTTACAGTACCTCCTCACACGTTAAGTCTTCTTTATCTCGTCCGGTTCTAACTCTATAACGTGGTTCGTCTTTCACATATTTATTTAAGTGCGTGATATGTGAAACACATTATGAACACGAGACATACTTTGAGGTAACGCAAGTCTATAGGCTACATTTCCTACTCGGTCAAGAATTTGAAATGGACCGATAAATCGTGGATCGAGCTTTCTCTCTTCCCAAATCTTGTAACTCCTTCCATGGGAAGTAACTCGCAACAATACATGATCCCCACATTAAATTCCACGTCCTTTCGATGAAGATCCCATAACTCTTTTTGTCGATCTTGTGCCGCTTGTATATACGTTGTCGAATCATTTGGATCTTTTCAGAGTCATATCGTATTTAACTTCCGGGTCCCAACAATGTGCTTTCACCCACCTCATCCCAACATATCGAGAACTACATTTTCGCCCATATAATGCTTCAATGGAGCCACACCTATACTTGCTCGATAACTGTTGTTGTAGGAGAATTCCACCAATGGTAAATACTTATCCCAATCGCCTTGAAGTCTAGGGACAGAGTCTTAATAAATCTTCAAGAGTTTGAATAGTCCTCTCGATTGTCCAAATCCGTTTGGGGATGGTATGCCAACTAAATCGCAAATCTGCGCCCATAGCTTTTTGCAAGCTAACCCAAAATCTTGAAGTAAATCTTGGGTCACGATCCGAAACTATGGATACAGCATGCCATGCAACCTCACGATCTCATTTACGCACATACTAGCAAGACGTTCAAGGAATAAGTCTCCGTGATCGGCAAGCAAGAAATGAGCAGACTTGGTTAATCTATCAACAATAACCCAAATAAGCATTGATGCCTTGAGAAACCGTAGGAAGACCAGTAACGAAATCCATGGTAATGTATTCCCACTTCCATTCCGGAATCTCAAGTGGTTGCAACGGAATTTTAGTACTAGATGTTACTTTACACGTTGACAAGTTAAAACATATCGAGATAAACTTTGCAATCTCTCTCTTCATATTGTTCCACCAAAATGTATGTCAAGATCACGATACATTTTAGTACTTCCAGGATGGATTCGCAAATGGTGTATTGTGTGTCTCCATCATAATCTTGTTCTTCAAATCAAAGTCGTTAGAACACAAAGTCAGAGTGGACTCAAGTATTCCTTCTTCATCAATTCTCGCTTCCTAATAGCTCCTTCTCACCTTCCTCTTCATACGCATCACCCAAATTGGGTGGCTCGAGCCAAACTTTAACTTTATCGATTAAAGTCGCATTATACTCGTGATATCATCACGTGGGTACCTAGAGTTTTCATCTCCATCTCTATTATTTGTAAATTATACTAAATTAGTCTTTGACAATATCGACTCAGATTGTATATCGATCTTCTACTCAACACGCCGCCTACCACGCTCATTTTTCCAGCGATGGCATGGTCGTAACACGTATCGAAATGAGTCTCTCTCGAAGTTCTTCAAGCTCTTCCCACATTCCTCGCTTCCATTCGAATTTTGTATCTCTACGAAGTCATTTGCGATAATGGAATAGCGATTCGAGAATATCCTTCAACGAATCTCCGATAATAACCAACTAAGCCTAGAAAGCTACGATTTCGACATCGATTTAGGTTGCTCTCAACTCGACTCATATCCCAATCTTGGATAAAGACATCACAATGACACCTATCGGTTTATTTATCGCGAATAATACGACGTCCCCTACAGAGAGTCTCGCTTAGTGAATTCCACAAAGGAAGTCATAAGATAAAGGCTCGTGTACCAAATTTATAGTTGAATTTTTAACTCTCAAGTTCAATAGAGCCATTCGATATAAGATTTTAGAAATGAGTTTTGTAATAGGGTTCAAAGTCGATACAAAATTTAATATCAGCTTTGGGAGTAAGCCAAGAAATTTTTCGTAAAATACGCCGTGAAAAATCAATAACAACAAGAATATTATTCAAATCGACGTGTCTTTATTCAAATCCATAACATGGACTAAGAAAACTTGACATCCGTAATAAACGATCGACTTCATGGCTTGATATGAAAATGTTTGATTACAATGGTTTGATTGTTTGAATTGAATAAAAAGTTGCTTAGGAATATGAAACTAACAACCTTACAAAAACAATCAATTTTGGTATGATGAGTAGTTAACCTTAAAATCACATCAAAAACAAATATCTCTATAGAAATAAGGTTAACAGTAATGCGATAAAGGCCAACCTCGAATCAAGCAAGATTTTTAAACAACGGATGTAATGAAAGTTTTCCTAATGGAGTCTCCATAAATAAGTCAAAGTCTAATTTCTCCGTAATCAAGTTCAAACGCTGAGCGTAAAACAAGAGAGATAAAAGAATGGATAGAACGGTATCTAGTAAGGTATAAACTTCGCAAGAATTTATAATTAACTAACCCGTGCTAACTTCGCTCGTTCCTCGATTTTGACCGGCCACGACAAACGCTTCTTCCGTGAATCGTTGACTTTGACTTTTCTTGGACATCCTTTTCGAGTCACCATTCCGGGCTGGACTGGTTTCGATATCGCATAATCTCGAGCGATATGTCCTTCCTTTCCACAATTATAAGATACCTTAAACTCGTTGTGGGCGGTTTGATCGATATGTCCTCTTTCCCGTGATTTATAATATATGACCGGTGGTCGCTTCTCCTCCCTAAGAACCAATTGTCGCCGCACGATCGCTGCTCTTTCACATGGTCGTCAGTTAAATCTCCTCTTTAAAATCTCCTCCCGATTCGCTTCTTCTATTTTCATGGCTACGATTACCACCAGAGTGGTTACCGCTTTGTCCGTATTCTTCTTTCTCCACCGTTATCGTTATTCGATGATCGCTATCTTGAGATGATCCTCGTTATGGTCCCCATTGAACGTATTTCGTTATCTCGCCTAACAACCGAGCCTTGTTGACAACATCTAATCAGAGAGAAAATTTACGAGAAATGAGATAATCGACGTACGCCTGTTTCAAACCTCTAAGAAACATCCCACGCCATACGCTCTCTCATTCTCCACCAAATGAGGTGCAAACTCGGATAACTCCGCTTAAACTTCGCCGCATCGGGACACCGCCATGTTATTCTCGCTTCATTCTAATAAACTCCACTTCCTTCATACGATTTAATACTTTCGTGGAAGTACTTGTCATTGAACTGCTTTTCAAACGCCTCCCACGATACGCCGAAAGGCATACCGATGGGTACGCCATGATCCCACCAAGAATCCGCTTTCGCATTTTAACATAAAAGTAGCGAATGGAACCTTCTTTCTTCCTCCGCATCCCAAGACATCGAATATCTTGGTAATTTGTTTGACCCATGTTTCCGCGCATGATCGGATCCGCTTTCCCTTAAATTTCGTGGTCCCAACTTCGAATCGCTGTTGTGGACAACCCGTGAATCGCTATCATTTCTCCTCGTATTTTGAACACGAAGTCTCCCTCGTCTGATTTTGCATGAACCGCAAAAAACTTCTAAACATCCCCTCGCTCATCATCTCGCTTCGTTGGTGTTATTCATGAGAGGTACATTGCCAAACTTGCTGCACGTTCTCCTCGTTGGTGAAAGACAGCATCTCCACGGCCTCATTTACTCCACTATTAATATTCTCAACGACATTCTCAAACACCGCCATAAAATAAGGGTTAATTAAGGAAATCAATATATCACATAATATCCCTATATATCGACTAACTAACAAATAAGCTTAGTAGACACACTCAAGCAAAGGATTTACTGCCTCTCCTCCTAGTTCTATTCCCCGATCTCCGCCAGAGATCATATCCCTAAGCTCGATATTAACTCGTGACGCCCCAAAATAGGTATACACAACACCCATTCCGAAAGTCGCCAAATACACGGTACGTAAACAACTACAACTTTATTATTACAACAAGAAATCGTGAGTTTGAATACAAATATTATCTTCTGACAATATCTATACTCAAATAAATCCTCATCACATTATCGATTCATTATTTTACAAAATGGTGAGGACTACTAAACAACTCTCTCTGTAATCTTCATTCCATACCCGACTAAGATTTCGCTACATTCTCGCCTCCCGAGAAGAAAAAATGGAACAACATGGAAAAGGGTGAGCTCTCAACTAGCCCAAGAAAAGAATATTACGACTAAGATAATATACAACAAATTATCGTTAGTCTCCAACAGGAAAAATCGATGAATACAATGTATAACAAGTTTCAGATCAATATTCGCAATGGAAATAATAATTCATAAGAAAGTTACGTAGAGAATGAAATCTACTATAATCTATGAATTTAATGTCCATCATCAATATTTTATCCCCTCAGAACATCAATCAATTTTCATCTCAAATCAAATATTCATCTTTGCACTATGTGCCAAAGATATTCATCAATCTCCATGTCATGTTCATTTAAACACCGCTCATCATTTTGCACTTCAAAGACACAGCCAAAGATATTCTTCAGAAATCATTCATCTTTGCACTATGTGCCAAAGATATTCAATAATATCATCATTTAAGACCGAGGATGATGAAAAATATTTTTAAAGAAACTAATCCAAAGGAAACAAAATGACAAGGATTAAGGATTAAGGATTCGTACTTTTGTTTTATCCATGTCCAACAATACCTCAAAAATAATCATAGTGGTGTAAAATTCAAGAATGATCAAAACATGGATACAATCAAAGCTAGTATCCGTATAGATATTTTGGACTAAAAGAAGAAATTTTATTTTTCGATGAATAAAGGCCGAGTATAACGTGAATAGGTCAGATATACGTGAATAAGTCAGCCGATATACGTGAATAAGAAACTGACACCAAAAGATAGAAATTCCACAAAAAACATTTTCACGCTTCATTAATAAGACTCGTGAATAAGAACTCGTGAATAGTAACTCATGAATAGTAACTCGTGAATAAGAACTCATGAATAAGAACCCCGACATGAAAAAGTTCCAAATTTGATAAAAACCTCAAATCAATATTTCAAAGATAATGATATCAAGAAATAATATCATTTAAAAAAATAATATCCCTTACCTCAAAGAATCAAGATTTTTGGGCGAAAGGCTCAAGGTGATCTTGAATGAAACTTCAGACTTAATAAAGAACTCTCAAAGTATCTAAATACTTACAAAATACGCTCGATAATATATAGAGAGAAAGAGAGAAAACTTTGTTTTCGTGTGATTTTCAATTCTAACTTAGCCTCTATTTATAGAAAATGTTAGCCACCAAGGCAGACTTCGACCTGCCACAACTGATGGCTTTTACTCGCTACTATTGCCACCCACCACATTTGAAATAAAATTCAGCATATTTTTTCACCAACCACAAGTTGGGCCCACTCAATTCTAGAATTTTCCACCAAAATCAATTATAAACCTAATTTCCGAATCCGACACCTCTTAAAATTCACAACAAATCATTCGTGCATTTTTAACGGCTCAAAATTTGTGGACATATACTCAACTTATGTATGTATAAATATACCCAAAATTACAACAATCCAACTGGGTCGGATTAAAATTATAACCCCATTTAATATATCTCAAAACCCCCGATTTAATTTTTAATACCTCCAACCGATAAAATACCGATAAAACACCTCAACATTAATTCCTTCATTAATAACCACATAAATAAATCCATCATTTATATTCATATAAAATAAATATTTCTTTATCATATGAATCAATAATTAATTATTCACAAATAATATTACGTAATCACAATTACGATAACCAAAAGTTGCTCCTGTGAAAGAGGGCTTTCCAATAAGGATCTCTCTCATGCGCGTGGAATTAGGTGACCAAACCCTCCTTGATGTAACTTTCTAGACATCGCCAATAATGTTATCTAATAATATTATTCAAATAATATGAATTATTGATCCGATAATAGAAATATCGTAAAATGACAATTATCGAACAACAATAATATAAAATATCAACGCAAAGAATTATCGAATCAATAAAATAAAATATCGAACAAGAATTCATCGTGGAAAATTATTGAAGAAGGCCATCTTACGTAAGGATCAATAATTCAACAATATCGCAATACCGTCAAGCCATCCGCAACCACGCCAGACATCAGATTTTAACCAATTTCCAGTATTCCAATAATTTTAATCAGAATAACTACGCCAAGTTATTTTTAACCAACTTATATTTGTCGCTTTCTCATCCAATCGCTCACATGGGCTCCACATATGGTCGCTACCGTCGCATTTAATATTTCCGACAAGATTTAATATTCCACGCACCAAACGAATATTCCCCCACAACAATGAATATTTTATAACCACTTGCTTATTTTGAAATATTTATGTATTTAACCCTTAACTATCCACATTAATCAAATCAACCCTTACTATTTCAAAATAATAAATAAAGGAAATTCTTTTATTTAAAAAAAATTTGGGTCTTATAATTTTACTATGCAAACACTATGCAAAAAACACTATGCGAAACACTACATTATAACACTATGCATAATAAAATATAATATATTTTATTTATAAAATAACTTTAATAAAGATTTCGCTTTATATAAAAGATGTTTCGCTTTTTATTACGTTAATAATAATAATAAAACAAAAAGTCATTATCGCTATAATAATTCATGACAATAATGGAATCAAACTGATGTTGTTAGTGACTTCTCACATAAGCATCAATAATCATTATCATGTCTTATTACGCAACCACACGTATTATCATATTTTACTATCGAGTAGTTCAATCAAGATCAACTGTGAAACTTCCACCGATTATTTCAATAATATATTTTGTCGCTTTCTCAATCCGACAATAATTACAGAAAACGCCAGGGGTCCACCAATGATTGTAGTTGTTATTACTAATATTCCTCGCTAAACCGAATATTCTCCGACCAATCGAATATAATATAACCACTTGCAGATACTTTGCAAAATTTATAAATATTACCCACAACTATAACATTATATCAAATTATTCCATAATATTCAAAAATAATATTTATAGATAATTCATCTTTATTTATAATTTGAAGGGTCTTACAATTTATTTAACAAATAAATAATCAAATCAAATCAAATTAAACAAATATTTATTCAATAATAAACACATCAATTAAAATATTTATATAATTCAATAAATATTTGTAATTACAATTTAAAATTATGTATCGTTACATGGCCCCCATGTTGTAAGACCCTAATTTTTTTTTTTAAATAAAAAGGAATTTCCTTTATTTATTATTTTGAAATAGTAAGGGTTGATTTGATTAATGTGGATAGTTAATGGTTAAATACTAAATATTTCAAAATAAGCAAGTGGTTATAAAATATTCATTGTTGTTTCAGAATATTCGTTTTGGTCGTGGAATATTCAGATCGTTGAGAATATTCGCATGGAACGCTTCGGGGAATGCATGCATGTGTGGGCCCCATAACTGAAAAAAGCCATATCGATGAGGAAAACGACAAATATAAGTTGGTTAAAATAACTACAGTAGTTGTTACTGAATAAGACCATTGAATACCCTTATGGTTAAAATACAAGAATACGCTGGTGGTCGCATAAAAGAAGACACCAGATCGCACAAGATTGTTGAATTATCGATCTTACGTAAGATGGCACTACTCAATAATTTTCACACAGAGTTATCGCTCAATATTTTATTTTATCGATTCAATAATTTCGCGTTGATATTTTATATTATCGTTGTTCAATAATTGTCACGCACAAGATTTCCCATTATCGATCAATAATTCATATTATTTGAATAATATTATTAGATAACATTATTGGCAATGTCTAGAAAGTTCTCATTTCAAGGAGAGGTTTGGTCACCTAATCTACAAGTAGAGAGAGATCCTTATCGAAAGCCCCCTTTTCTCGGAACTACTGGTCATTATAATCAGGATTCGTAATATTATTTGTGAATAATTAATTATCGATTCATATGATAAAGAAATATTTATTTTATATGAATATAAATGATGGATTTATTTATGTGGTTATTAATGAAGGAATTAATGTTGAGGTGTTTTATCAAGATTTTATCGATCGAGGTATTAAAAATTAAATCGTGGTTTTTGAGATATATCATGGGGTTATAATTTTTAATCCGACCGCTGATTGTGGTAATTTTTGGGTATGTTATACATACATAAGTCGAGTATATGTCCACAAATTTTTAACCGCTAAAATGCACGAATGATTTGTTATGAATTTTAAGAGGTGTCTGATTCTAAATTAGGTTTATAATTGATTTTGGTGGAAAATTCTAGAATTGAGTGGGCCCCACTTGTGGTTGGTGAAAAATGTGTTGAATTTTATTTCAAATGTGGTGGGTGGCAATAGTAGAGTAAAGCCATCGTGTAAAGAAAGTCAAGTCCGCTTCTACGGCTAACATTTTCCTATAAATAGAGGGCTAAGTTAGAATTGAAAATCACACCGTAAACAAAGTTTTTTCTCTCTCTCTATATTATCGAAATGATATTTTGTAAAGTATTTAGATACTTTGAGAGTCATTGCTCAAGATAAGTTTCATTCAAAGATCACTTCCACCTTTCCTTCCAAGCATCGATTCTTCGAGGTAAGTGGATATTATTTTTTTGTCAGAATGATATTATTTCTTCAATATCATTACGCTTGAAATGTTGATTTGAGGTTTTTATCAAATTTGGAACTTTTTTCGTTCTGGGGTTACTATTCATGAGTTACTATTCACGAAGTTACTATTCACATGAGTTACTATTCACGCAGTTACTATTCACGTAGTACTATTCATGAAGCGTGGAAATGTTTTTTTTTGTGGAATTTCTATCTTTGGGTGTTTGAGTTACTATTCACGATATTTAAGACTATTCACGATACTCAAGACTATTCACGATATCTAGCACTATTCATCTAAAAAATAAAATTTCTTCTTTCGTTCAAAATATCTATTCTTGGATACTAGCTTTGATCAGATCCATGTTTTGATCATTCTCGAATTTTACACCACTACGATTATTTTCGAGGTATTGTTGACATGGATAAAACAGCAGTACTAATCCTTAATCCTTAATCCTTGTCATTTTGTTTCACCGGATTCGTTCTTTAAAAATATTTTTCATCATCCTCGCCTTAAATGATGATATTATTGAATATCTTTGGCTCTGTAGTGCAAAGATGAATGATTTCAAGAATATCTTTGGCCCAGAAGCAAAGATTGAGCAGTGTGTTTAAATGAATACGACTCGATCGATGAATATCTTTCGCCTTTAGTGCAAAGATGAACAGTGTCGAGATGAACACGATCGATTGATGAATATCTTTTCGTCTGTAGTGCAAAGATGAATATTTGATTTGAGATGAAAATCGATTGATGTTACAGGATAAAATATCGATGATGGATCGTTAAATTCATAGATTATAGTAGATTTCATTCTCTACGTAACTCTTCTATTAATTATTATTTCACATGTAATATTGATCTCAAACTTGTTGCCTATCAGATTCTATCGATTTTTCCTCGTTAGAGACTAACGATAATTTGTTGTATATTATCTTAGTCATAATATTCTTTACCGGGCTAGTTGAGCTCACCCTTTCCACGTTGTTCCATTTTTCTTCTCGAGGAGGTAGAATGTAATAGTACTAGCTCTGGGTATGGAATGAAGATTCTAGAGAGAGTTGTTTAGTAGTCCTCACCATTTTGTAAAATAATGAATCAATAATGTGATGAGGATTTATTTGAGTATAGATATTGTCTGTAAGATAATATTCAGTATTCAAACTCACAGCTTTCATTGTTGTAATAATAAAGTTGTAGTTGTTTCGCACTCATGTATTCGGCGCACTCAGAACGGGTGATGGTATACCTATTTTGGGGGCGCCACAATTGGTATCGTGAGCTTAGGATATGATCTCTCAGCTGAGATCTGGGAATGTAACTCAGAGGGGAGAGACGAGTAAATCCTTCGCTAAAGGTGTCCTACCTAAGCTTATTTGTTAATGGTCAAGATATGTGGATATTATGTGATATATCGATTTCCTTAATTAACCCTTATTTTATGACAAGATTTGAGAATGTCGAATCGAGAATATTAATAAGGAGTAAATGAGACCGTGGAGATGCCTCAGATTTCACCAACGAGAGAACGCAACAGTCGTGGGCAATGTACCTCCCGTGAATAACACCAACGAAGCGCAGATGATGAACGAGGGGATGTTTAGAAGTTTTTCAGCTCATGCAAAATCTCCATTTAGGAGACTCGTGTTCAAAATATGTGAGGAAATGATAGAATTCACTTGTTGTCACAAATGCAAGCGCTTCAAAGAGTCGGGACCACCGTAATTTAAGGGAAAGCCAGATCCGATCAGCGCGAAGGAAAACGGGTCAAGCAAATTACCAAGATATTCGATGTCTTGGGATGCACGGAGGAACAGAAGGTTCCATTCGCTACTTTTATGTTCCGTGGCGAGGCAGATCATCGGGGGAATCAGGAAGCGCATCCATCCAAAAGACTCAAAGACGTCACGGGAGACGCCGAAATGGGCCTCAACGACAAGTGATTTCCTCGAAAGTATTCGGCTATACGAAGGAAGTGGAGTTTATTAGACCAGAAAGGTAATAACATGACGACAAGGTGTCCCAAAGACGAGGCTAAGTTCATGAGTTATCCAGTGTTCAGACCTCATTGGTGGAGAATGAGGAACGATGACGCGGATGTTTCTTAGAGGTTCAAACCCCAGATACGCCAAAGATCTCATTTCTCATAAATTTTCTCTCTATTCAGATGTTGTCAACAGGCTCATTGTTAGAGCGAGATAACGAAAGTAACGCTCAACCGAGGGACCATAACCAGATCATATCAAGATAGATGTAGCCATCGTAATAACGATAACCAAATGGAGAAAGAAGAATACTGGATTAAAGGCAGAACCACTCCGTGGTAATCGTGGGCCATGAAAATAGAAGGTTTAATCTGGGAGGAGATTTTAAAAGAGGAGATTTAACAACCACTACGTGAAGACGACAAATGCCAAGCATCAATTGGTTCTAAGGAGGAGAACGACCACCTATCATATGTTATAAATGCGGAAAGAGGGATATATCACCAAACCGCCACACAACAGCTTTAAGGTATGCTATAATGTGAAAAGAAGGACATATCGCCGAGATCAGACGATATCGAAACCTAGTACCAAATGGAATGGTGACTCAAAAGGATGTCCCAAAAAGTCAAAGTCAACGATTCTGGAAGAGCGCTTGTCGCGACCTCATTAAAATGCGAGAACCCGAACGGGTTAGCACGGTTAGTTAATTATAAATTCTTCGGCAAGTTTATACCTTACTAGATACCCCGTTCTACCCATTCTTTATCTCTCGTTCATGCCAACGCTTCAACTCGACTACACGAGAAATTAGACTTGATTTATTTATGGAGACTCCATTAGAGAAACTTTCATTACATCCGTTGTTTAAAAATCTTGCTTGATTCAGTTGGCACTATCACATTACCGTTAACCTTATTTCTATAGAGATATTTGTTTTGATGTGATTTTAAGGTTAACTACTCATCACGCCAAAATTGATTATTTTCGTAAGTGTCATAGTTTTCATATTCCTAAGCAACCCGTTATTCAATTCAAGCAATCAAACCATTGTAATCAAACATTTTCATATCAAGCCATGAAGTCATTCGCTTATTACGGATGTCAAGTTTTCTTAGTCCATGTTATGGATTTGAATAAAGACACGCCGATTTGAATAATATTCTTGTTGTTATCGATTTTTTCCCGACGATTTTTCAAGAATTTTCGCTTACTCCCAAAGCTCGATATTAAATTTGTATCGACTTTGAACCCCAGACAAAACTCATTTCTAAAATCTTATATCGAATGGCTCCTATTGAACTTCGTGAGTTAAAAATTCAACTATGTAATTTGCACCGAGCCTTTATCTTACGACTTCCTTTGTGGAATTCACCTAAGCCAGACTGCTCAGTAGGGGGACGCCATATTCGTGCGATAAGAAACCGATAGTGTCATTGTGGACGTGCTATCCAAGATTGGGATATGAGTCACACTTGAGAGCAACCTAAGTCAAGAATCGAAATACGTAGCTTTCAGCTTAGTTGGTTATTATCTGAGATTCGTCAAGGATATTCTCGAATCGCTATTCCATTATCGCAATGACTCGTAGAGATACAAAATTCGAATGGAGCAAGGAATGTGGGGAAGAGCTTCAAGAACTCAAGAGGAGACTCATTTCAAGACATGTTTCACCATGCCATCATGGAAAAGTCGAACGTGGTAGCCGACGCTGTCGAGTAGAAAATCGATATAAGTACGCAGTACGATATTGTCAAAGACTAATTTCAGATAATTTACAAATAATAGAGATGGAGATGAAAACCTAGGTACCCACTTGATGATATACG
>CM035170.1:129830625-129933664 GCA_020205615.1 Panax quinquefolius
GAGGACTACTAATGCTATCTTCAGACCATCACTGCTCCCCCAACTCGTCTCCAAATTTATATTCTCATTTCAAGAGTATAAAAATAAAAAAGGGTGAGCTCAACTAAATTTAAAGAAGAAATATTATGACTAAGATAATGCGTAATAAATTATCATTAATTTCAACAATGTTAAACCGATAAAATACAACAGATAACCATTAATCAGCAGAATTAATACGCAATCCATTAAAAGAGTCAAGTAGAAAATAAAGTCTACTATCTTTTAGGTGTTTTAAAAGGTTTTCATCAAATTTTATCACTAAGACTCAAGATAATGAATAAACCACAATATCTAATCATCCCCGCATCACCTGGCCAAGGATTTTCATCAAATTATCAATGGTCACGACTATACCAAATCACCCCCGGTCATAATCATACCAAAACTATCCATCGCGTGATTACACAGCCACCGAGGACTTTTATCACATCATTTATAACAAGCCACGATTATACCCAATGATCCTCGGTCATAATCATACTAAGTTCATCTATGCACGTAGTTTTCAAAGATAACATAATATAACATGAGGATGATGACAACGACATATAATTCAATAAAACAAGTTCAAGAATTATTTTATCCAGAATTATTAACGCCCAAATTGTCAACAAGATAATCGCTTTAGAGAAAAATTCAAGAATGATCGTAAGAATATTTCCATGAAAAAGATATCGATGAAACGCAAATATCAAGAATATTCTACTAATTTCATGGAGATAAGTCAAAGTTTTAACTAACCGGGTATAATAAAGAATGGAATAACAAAAGAAATCACCACGCACGTGGATTTCAGATAAGTACAAAGTTATTCCAACAGTAATAATAATAATCTAACCAGTCAAGTGAAATTACACCGGCTGTGATGTTCCAAATGTAATAATAAAGATGGAACCTAATAATGTAAAACACATGTATAGATATTCCAATGTATCGATAAAGATTTTAAATTCGTGTCCGGTAAAAAAATAATGCATGTGATGTTCCAATGTATTAATAAAGATTTTATTCCAGTCCTGTAAAACACATGTATGCGATGTTCCAAATGTAATAATAAAATGCATAATAGAAGAATGTCACCAAGTATAGGGTAAACGCACAGATACAAAGTTATTCCAATGTAATAATAAAGAACGGAATAATATAGGATTTCACCAACATAGGTAGCATGTATAAAGTGTTGTAGGGTATACTTTTACAAAAGTTATTCCAATGTATCAATAAAGAATGGAATAAATGTAAGTTCTCTTCTAATGAAGAAAAGAATAACACTTACTTACGTACAACAAATAATATTCCCTACCTTTCAAGAACTCAATATCGAAAAGAAGAAGTAATACTCTTCTCACTTTCTTAGATTTTTCTCTCTATAGCTTCTCTCTCTGTAGTTTCAATGAATTCAGTAAGAAAATAACGAATGAACGAGCTTCATTTATAGAAAATAGTAATGCATAAGTAATTAATCCATGTTGAACTATTCCTGCATTGATTCACTTTAATCTGACTCATCCATATTTAAAAGCAAAATCTTTTAAATAAAATATAATATATTCTATTTATATAAAAAATATTTTACTATGCAAACATTATGCAACACTATGCAAAACACTACGCAAAAACACTACGCAACACTATGCATAATAAAATATAATATATTTTATTTATGTAATAACTTTAATAAAGTATTCGCTTTATATAAAAGATGTTTCGCTTTTATTACGCTAATAATAACCTAATAAAACAAAACGTCATTATCACTATAATAATTCATATATTATTAATCGACAATAATGGAATCAAACCGAGCGACTTCACATAAGATCAATAATCAATACCGCGCTGCTACTACGCAACCACACGACATCGTATTTTTACTACCGAGTAGCATTCAACAAGATCAATCCAGAAAACTTCCGCCGTTATTTCAATAAAATATTTTTGTCGCTTTTCAATCCCATAATAATTTCGTTACAGGTCCACCAATGATTGAGTCACAGCATTTAATATTCCTCGCTAAACCTAATATTCCCTAATTCAATCGAATATAATATAACCACTCAGATACTTTGTAAAAATTTATAAATACTACCCACAACTATAATATTATCTTAAATTCACAACCATAATATTAAAATTATTTTCGACAAAATTTAAATCTTTATCGATAAAATCAGTGGGTCTCACAATCTCCTCCTATGAAATTCTCCTCAAAATTAGGGTAACGCACTGTACGATAAAGAGGTGAGATACCTCAATACCTTTATCGTTAAAATATTAAATTCATCTTCGCAATCCGCCAAAGATATTCATTAACAATTCATCTTTGCACTACAAAGCAAAGATATACAAATCAGAAACCAATAACGTCGAGACGCGTATTTAATAAGAGATCACAAACCATTAATTATCCACGCACCATCGCCAAGCTGATATTCGTGTTTTCAATTATGGCCATGATTATATCAATAATCCGTGGGTCATAATCATACCAAGTCTATCAATGCACTACTACCTAAATACGACTTTTTACCACATCCATGAATTAATATTTCATCACGAGACTCACTTCAATAATTAATCCATATCATCGAATCATCCCCGCACTACGTGCCAAGGATATTCATTAAGATTTACCACCATTTAATTATCCATGCACTACTACAAAAAAGATAATCGTATTCATTAAGATTACCACTAAAAAATTATCCACGACTACTACCAAAGATAATCAGTATTCATTAAGATCACGACCACAAATTATCCATGCATTCACTACCAAAAGATAAAGTATTCATTAAGATTCATTGCACCAATAAATTATCCATGCACTACTACCAAAGATAATCGCGGTATTCATTAAGATCACTACCAATAAATTATCCATGACTACTACCAAAGATAATCGCAGGTATTCATTAAGATCACGACCATAAATTATCCATGCACTACTACCAAAGATAATCGGTATTCATTAAGATTACCATTACCATAAATTATCCAATGACTACTACCAAAGATAATCGTGGTATTCATTAAGATTACAACCATAAATTATCCACGCACTACTAACGCAAAAGATAATCGTAGTATTCAATTACTATCTATGATTATACCAAAATCCTCGTCATAATCATACCAAGTCCATCTAGTGCACTACAGCCATGTATTTACTTTCAACATAATATAAGCAATGGTGATAATGATATAAAGTTAATCAATCAAACGAGATAAAGGATAAATATTAAACATTTATAATATAATTTATCCAGATTCAAGAATATCCCCATGTTAGCAATCACTTAATAACTTATAATCTAATATCATTAATATTATAACAATATTTTAATCACTTTAAATTTATAAACAATTTCTCTCAATTGTTTACGCTTACCATATAATGCATTTAATCATTCAAAAATGCCATACCTATAAGATATCATCACCAATTATCAAATCCTCAAAAATACGATATACTCTATATAGGATTCTCTAGCCATAAAATCCTATTTTCAACTTTCATTTCACATAACATATTTAACTCATATGTTCAGAATTAAACTATTTTCATGAAAATACCAAATCATTCCCAAAAATATTTCTTTTGGGATTTAGCATAATATAGTCCCATAATGAAAATATATTTTTCTAATTTTTAAAATTCATTTACTATTTTCAAAAATCAATTTCTAATTAATTCCTTAAGAAATTAGCTACCTCAAGTTTAACTCCAAAAATTCCCAAATCTTAGCAGGACCTTAAACATGTTAACGTGAGCTTCTAGTTTAAATTTATGGTTATCTGAGTTATAGAACTCCTCGCTATAGCTTTTCGTTAAAAAACCTAAATATTGAAATAGTCATAACTTGCTCATTTTAAGTCGAATGAGCTCATTTTTGGACAGGAGGTACTTTATACCATATACCTTCATGTCCCAAAAGGCCAGAATTTTTTTCATAATTTAAGTGGCATCGAAATAGCCCTCTAAAATCATGGCGCTAGCCTTTTTTTTTGCTTTTACCTTTGCACCCTTTGCTAAAATCACCCACACAAAAATCTACAACACCTTTTCCAAGAATTCCACTTGGATTAGTTAGGTAACTCATAGATCTAACTCTAGGACTTGACCACACTCAAAAATTCAAAATATAATAAGAGATTTGGTCAATGAATTTCATGTTACGCTTTTCACCAAAACTGTTTCTTTTTAACTCCTCGTGATTTTTAAGAAACTTTCATGTTTTCACATACTAACCAACATAACTCATCATAACACTTACTAATATCACGATACCCATGATTTTCATTAGTCCAATGCTTTTATTATGACTTTCATCATAAACCACGTAAATCTGCTCATTTTAGTCAAGAAATATTCGAGGGTTTAAGAAATGGGTTTCAGATCGCATTAATACAAAATTCGATTTCACGCCTAGGGTTGGCTAGAAATCTTCAAGAATACGCCAAGAAATTTATTAAGGATAGAAATATCATTCAAAATCGCTATTCTTATCCAAGACTTGATAAGACGTCACAATGACACCTTACATAAATGTATAGTCAAAACCTGCTTTTAGAAATTGTAATCTTCGGGAAGTGCTCAATGAAACCTTCGCATATGGGAGGCTACGCTTCTAGGTTATGACATAGATATCATATGTCCACGTAATTATCCTTGGTTTACCCAATAGACCCCTAAAGAAAAAATGAGAAGATTACTATCATATTCTTCCCAATGGTGAGTCTTCTCGACTTATCATTATCTCCAATCGCCTCAAATCGAGAATTATACTTCAAACAAACACCAAGATCATATGTAGTGCTCAGAATATACTCAAGAAAGGATGAGCACAACCTCGTTTTACGATGACACGAGGTCAGTCAGATGTCATTAGACATCTGTATGATAAAGTGGTAAAACACTCTTTACAACGTCTGGGTTCGCCTTCACCCTAGTTGATTCACCAAATATAACTACTAAATGACGACCACTTCTATTCCATCGTCAATTTAGCTACACTCTTATTATTCGGAAAAGGAATCAGAAGCAAAAGGGTTAATTAATATATCAAATATTATCCCTATACTCCGACCGACCAATTAAATAACAAATAAACTTAGTAGTCATACTAACAAGGAATTCTGCCTCTCCTCCTAGTTCTTATCTCAGATCTTAAATTGTGGATCATATCCCAAGCTCGATATTCACCAACCGCGACGCCTCCAAAATTAGGTATACGCCACCCATCTTCGGGTCGCCACTTACATGGTACATAAATTCAAATACAACTTACTAATATAATCTGTGGTATAATACGACATAAATCAAGGAGTTTGAATACAAATATTGTCATTACTAGATATTATACAAACTCAAAAGGAGTCCTCATTATAACTATTATCACACTATTTCACGTAATGGAATGAGGACTACTAATGCTATCTTCTCGACCATCACTGCTTCCTCAACTCGTCCAAATTTATATTCTCATTTCCCAAGAGAATAAAAATGAAAGAAAGTGGTGAGCTCAATCAGCCCAAAGAAGAAATATTACGACTAAGATAATGCGTAATAAATTATCAATAATCTTCAACAATGTTAAACCGATAAAATACAATAGACAACCAGCTTTAACTCGCAGATTTGAATACGCAATCCATTAAAAGAGTCAAGTAGAAAATAAAGTCTACTATCTTTTTAGGTTTTAAAAGGTTTTCATCAATTTTTATCACTAAGACTCAAATTTTAATGAATAAACCACAATATCTAATCATCCCCGCATCACTGGCCAAGGATTTTCATCAAATTATCAATGGTCACGACTATACCAAATCACCCTCGTCATAATCATACCAAAAAACTATCCATCATCGCATTACAAACCACTTCAAGGACTTTTTTGTTACATCATTTATAACAAGCCACGATTATAATTAATGATCCCCGGTCATAATCATACTAAGTTCATCTACGACGTAAAGCCAAAGATAACATAATATAATACGAGGATGATGACAATGATATATAATTCAATAAAACAAGTTCAAGAATTATTTTATCCAGAATTATTAACGCCCAAATTGTCAACAAGATAATTTGCTTGTAGAGTAAAATTCAAGAATGATCGTAAGAATATTTCCATGAAAAGATACCGATGAAACGCAAATATCAAGAATATTCTATTAATTTCGTATGGGAGTATAAGTCAAAGTTTTAACTAACCGGGTATAATAAAGAATGGAATAACAAAAGAAATCATCACGTACGCCAGATGACAGATGTAAAGTCAGAAGACCCCAACTTATTATTAATGAAATTTAATTTTCTATTTATTATTTTGAAATAGTAAGGTTCGATGTGATTAATGTGGATAGCTAGGTAAAATATGCAAATATTTCAAAATAAGCAAGTGGTTATAAAATATTCATCATTGTTTGGGAATATTCGTTTGGTCGTGGAATATTCTGATCGCTTGTGAATATTCAGACGCACGTTGTACCATGTGGGCCCCATAACTGAAAGCGATCGATGAAGAAAACGACAAATATAAGTTGGTTAAAAAATAATCTACAGAAGTTGTTATCGCTAATCGTTAAAAAATAACGGTGGTTAAAACACAAGAAGATACCAGACGCATCAATTATCGATTCTTACGTGAAGAAGGCACTACTCAATAATGGTTACAGAATTACCGCTCAAGATTTTATCGAGTTAATAATTGTCGCGCTGATATTTTATATCATTGTTGTTTCAATAATCACATTACACAATATTTTTCATTATCAAGCAATAATTCATATTATCCTCAATAATATTATTAGATAACATTATTGGCAATGTCTAGAAAGTTCTGCCTAATGAGAGGTTTGGTCACCTAATCGCTGCTTGCCAAGAAGAGAGAAATTTTTATCGGAAAGCCCTCTTCCTGGTGAACCCGCCTTTTAATAATACAATATCAGGATTCTCAGAATATTATTTGTGAATAATTAATTATCGATTCATATGATGAGTAAAATATTAATTTTATGTGGATATAGATGAAAAAATTTTAATGTGACAATTGTTGAAAATTGAAATTTTATCTTTTCTCGATAAAATAATTATTTAAATATATTATTATATTTTAATAATATAATAATGGTGATATTTTTACAACGTAATGTGGGATATATGAGTATATGAGGAGGAAGAGTATTTTTTGTTGCAATAAATGTTTAAAACATGTTAAACATGCTTCATGGACCCCATTTATCGATCAAATTTGATTATAATGTGAAATTGCCCGCTTGTGGATTTTGGCCAATTTTTATTTAGAATTTGGAAAAACTTTCTTTCCAAAGTTGTAGAGAATTGAATTTCTATAAAACTCATGTAGATTCGAATTTTTCCGATAAAAGGCTATTTATTGTGAATTATCAAGTTCCAAGTTCAAATAATTGATTTTTGGAAGTTTTAATTATTATTTTAAAGAGAAAACGTTTTTTTGCATTTAAGTGGGCTAATATGTGATATTAATTGCTGAAATCAGATCTTCAAAGATGGGCTAAGGAAATTTATAATATATATTAATATTTTATTAAATTTTCTGCTTGGTGTTCTAAAGATTTTCCTATAAATAGGTGCTTAGGTTAGAATTCAAAATCACACCGTAAATCAAGTTTTTCTCTCTATATTATCGAGTTTATTCTTGTGAGTATTTTGAGTATACTTTGAGTATTGTTAGATCACAAGAAGTTCCTTCAAAGACTATACCCTAGATTCCAAACTAAGACTAATCTTTCGAGGTAAGGATGTTATTTTCTTCTCAAATGATATTATTTCTTCAATATCATTATGTCAAATATTGGTTGAACTTTTTATCAAATTTGAACTTTTTCACGTTTATTGGATTATTCATGAGTTCTATTCACGAAGTTACTATTCACGAAGTTACTATTCACGCAGTTACTATTCACGAGTACTATGTACCAGTGAAGATTTTTTTTTTGTGGAATTTCTATCTTTTCGTGTTTGAGTTGAGTAATATAACTATTCACACGATACAAGACTATTCACCTCAAAAATAAAATTCTTCTTTTTGTTCAAAATATCTATTCTCGATACTAGTTTCGATCAGATCCATGTTTTGATCATTCTTGAATTTTACACCACTATGATTATTTTTGAGGTATTTTTTGAACATGGATAAACAAAGTAACTTAATCCTTAATCCTCACATTTTGTTTCACCGGATTCGCTTTAAAAAATATTTTCATCATCCTCGCCTTAAATGATGATATTATTGAATATCTTCGCCCAGAAGGCAAAAGATGAATGATTTTCAAGAATATCTTCGTCAGTAGAGCAAAAGATGAACAGTGTTTAGATGAATAATAATTAATCGATGAATATCTTCTACTCAGAAAGGTAAAAGATGAATATTTGATTCCGTATGTATATCGATTGATGTTACAGGATAAAAGATAGACGATGAACTTTTAAATTCATACATGTAAGATAGTAGTTTGCATTCTCTACTTAACTCTTCTAATGAATTATTATTTCACCGCATGAATATTGATTTAAAATTTGTTGTCTATCAGATTCTATTAGATTTTTCCCGTCAAGACTAACGTAATTTGTTGATATTATCTTAGTCATAATATTCTTTTATCGGGCTAGTTGAGCTCACCCTTTTCCTTTTTGTTCCATTTTTTCTTCTCAGAGATAGTAATATAAGAAGCATTTAGTCAAAAATGGAATGAAGGTTTTAGAAAGGATTGTTTAGTAGTCCTCACCATTTTGTAAAATAATGTATCAATAAATGTGATGAGGATTTATTTGAGTATGATATTGTCTGTAAGATAATATTTGTATTCAAACTCACGCTTTATCGCTGTAATAATAAAGTCAGAATAAGCTTGCACTCATGATTGACAACTCGTAATAGGTGATGTATACCTATTTTGGGGGCGCCACACTGGTATCGTAGCTTAGTGGATACGATCTCCAGTGAGATCGGGGAATGAACTCCAGAGGGAGAGACGAAGTAAATCCTTCGCTAAGGTGTCCTACCTAAGCTTATTTTTTAGTTGGTCAAGATATAGGATATTACGTGATATATGGATTTTTAATTAACCCTTTTTTTACGATTAAAGATTTCGAGAATGTCGAATCGAGAATATTAACAATGGAAATGAGACCGTGGAGACGCTCAGACTCACCAACGAGGGAGAACGCAACAGTCGCAATGTTCTCTCCCGTGAACAACACCACCGAAAGCAGATGATGAACTAGGATGTTTAGTAAGCTTTGCAGTGCAGCTCATGCAAAATTCCATTTTAGGAGACTCGTGGTTCAAAATACAGAGGAAATGATAGTAATTACGGTTGTCACACAACAAGTTAGCTTCAAAGAGTTAGACCACCGTAATTTAAGGGAAAGCCAGATCCGATCGCCATAAAACACGGGTCAAACAAATTACCAAGATATTCGATGTCTTGGGATGCACTGAGAACAGAAGGTTCCATTCGCCACCTTTATGTTCGCCAAGCAGGTGCATCATCGTGGAGTCTCAGGAAGCTGCACTCCATCCAAACCGCACTCAAGATGTCTTGGGAAACGCTTCAGAATTATTTAATGACAAATACTTTCCCGAAAGTGTTCGCTATATGAAGGAAGTGGAGTTCATCGAGACAAAAGCAAACAACATGATTGTGTCTCAAAGATGAGGCAAAGTTTGCAGAGTTATCCGTGTTTCAGACCTCATTTGGTGGAGAATTGAGGAACGATTACGACGGATGTTTTTAGAGGTTTGAAACCCCAAGATACGCCAAGATCTCATTTCTCATAAATTTTTCTCTATTCAGACATGTCAGAAACATGGCTCAATTATTAGAAGCGAGATAACGAAGTACGGCCAACCGAGGGACCACAACCGGGATCGTACCGTAGATAAAGTAGCCAATGTAATAATGATAACCAATGAGAAAGAAACAGACGGACAAAATGGTAACCACTCCGTGGTAATCATGGCCATGAAAATAGAAGTCGAAGTCAGAGGAGATTTTAAAAGAGGAGATTTAACAACGACCATTATATGAAGACGACAAAGCATTTAAAGAATCGGGTTCTAAGGGAGGAGAACGACCACCCATTATATGTTAAAAATGCGTAAAAGAGGACATATCACCCAAACCGCCCACAACAGCTTCAAGGTACGCTATAATTGTGGAAAGGAAGGACATATCGCCGAGATTTTACAAGAATAAACCTAGTTCAATGGGGACGGTGACTCAAAAGATCGTCCCAGTAAAAGTCAAAGTCAACGATTCCGGAAGAAAGTTTTGTTGTGATCGGGTCAAAATGCGAGGAACCCAAACGAGGTGATCACGGGTAAACTATTTATAAATTTCTTCAAGTTTATACCTTACTCGATATTGGTGCTACCCATTCATTTATCTCTCCGCCAGCTGTGCTCAACGCTTAAATTCGACCGAGAAATTAGATTGACCTATCTGTGGAAACTCCGCTAGAGAAACTTTCATCACATCCATCGCTTATAAATCTTGTTTGATTCAAGTTGGCACCATTACCTTTACCGTCGACCTTATCTCTTTAAAGATACTTGCTTTTGACGTGATTTTGGGGATCGATCGTTAACTACTCATCACGCCAAAATTGATTGTTTTCGTAAGGTTGTTAGTTTTCATATTCCTAACCAACCCGTCAGATTTAATTCAAGCAACTAAACCATTAAAATCAATCACCGCCATATCTAATCATAAAGCTATTCGTTTATCGAAAAACGGATGTCAAGCTTTCTTAGCCCATGTTATGGATTTGAATAAAGACACGCCAAATTTGAATAATATTCTTGTTGTTATCGACTTTCCCGACGATTTCAAGAACTTCCTTGCCTCACCCTCGTAACGTGAAGTCAATTCTTTATTGATCTTCAACCCGCACAAAGCCCATTTCTAAAACCCCATATCGAATGGCTCCTATGAACTTCAGAGTTAAAGGTCCAACCACGTGAATTGTTGGACATCGGTTTCATTCGCCCCTAAGACATCTCCTTGGGGCTCTCTGCTTTATTCAGAAAGAAGAAAGACGGAGTACGCGATTTTGTATCGACTATCTGGAATCGAACCATGTCACCATCAAGAATACAGTATCCTCACCTCAGATTGATGACTTATTCGACCAATGCAAGGGCACAATTTTTCAAAATCGATCTTCGCTCGGATATCATCACCAAGATTAGAACCGAGGATATTCCAAAGATCGCTTTTAACTTTGTGACGGGCATTATGAATTCTTAGTCATGTCTTTCGGATCGACTAATGCTCCTCCGCGGCTTTCATGGATACGATGAACCTAGTATTCAAGGAATATTTGGATCGGTTCATTGTTGTTTTTATCATGATGACATCCTTATATATTCCAAAAGTCGTGAAGATCACGAGCACCATTTGAAGTTGGTACTCCAAAGGCTTCGTGAAAACCAACTATATGCCAAATCAAGAAATGCGAGTTCGCTTCGAGGAAGTAGCATTTTCGGGCACGTGGTGTCAAAACATGGAGTATATCGTGGATCCGGCCAAGATCAAGCAATACAAAGTTAGGGAGCAACCGAAGTCTTTGGATCAAGACGTAGCTTTTTGGGCTTACCGGTTATTATCGGAGATTCGTGGAAGGGTTTTTCAAATCGCTACTCCATTAACTCAAATTTAACTCCTAAGGATACAAAATTCGCTTAGAGGAAGAATGCGAGAAGAGTTTCCAAGAGCTTAAGAGGAGACTTATTTCAAGACTGTTTCTAACAATACCATCCGGTTCTTGGATGGATTTGTTATCTACAAATGATGCTTCGTGCAAAGGGTTAGGATGTGTTCTCATGCAACGTGGGAAAGTCATAGCCTTTACGCCTCATGATAACTTAAAAGAGTATGAGAGGAATTATCCTACTCATGATCTAGAGTCATGCAGCAATGTTTTCGCTTAAAAATATGGAAGCACTATCTATATGGGGAGAAAGTGGAGATATATTCGCACCATAAAGCCTTAAATATTTCTTCACTCAAAAAGAACTCAACACGCCATAGGCGACGACGTTGCTTCGAGCTATTGAAAGACTACGCACCACACTATTCAATACCATCCCGGAAAGGCGAACGGTGGAAGCCGACGCGTTGAAAGAATATCATACGCGGAACGAGTGCGATGATGTCAAGTATACGACAGAGCCAACTTTAATAGAAAAAGTTAAGGTTCGCTCAAGCCACCGACCCAGAAATTGGCGCGTACGGAAGAAGAAAGTACAAGAAGGAGCTATTCCTAAGCGAGAATGATGAAGAAGGAATACTTGAGTCCACTTCTGCACTTTCAGGTTCCTAACGACTCCACGATTTAAGTACAAGATTATGATGGAGGCACACAATACACCATTTGGTAATCCATCTCGAAGTACTAAAATGTATCGTGATCTTCACATACATTTTTGGTGGAACAATACGAAGAGAGAGATTGCAAAGTTTATCTCAACGTGTTTAACTTGTCAACGTAGTAAGCGCGAGCATCCGGTACCTAAGGGTCCGTCTGAACCACTGAGATTCAAATGGAAGTGGGAACACATTACCATGGATTTCGTTACGGGTCTTCCTACGGCTTTTTTCAAGGCATCAATGCTATTTGGGTTATTGTTGATAGATTAACCAAGTCCGCTTCGATCATTTCTTGCGGATACGGAGACTTATTCCTTGAACGCCTTGCTAGATGATGACGTGAACGAGATTGTGAGGTTGTATGGTATGCCAAGATCCATAGTTTTGATCGTGACCCAAGATTTTCAAGATTTGGGTTAGCTTGCAAAAAGCTACGGGCACGGATTTACGATTTAGTTCTAGATACCATCCCCAAACGGACCGGACAATCGAGAGGACTATTCAAACTCTTAAAGATCTATTAAGACTCGTGTCCTAGACTTCAAGCGGGGCTGGGATAAGTATTTACCATCGGTGGAATTCTCCTACAACAACAGCTTATCGTGCAAGTATAGTGTGTGGCTCCATTCAAGCATTATACGGACGAAAATGTCGCTCTCCAATACGTTGGGACGAGGTGGGTGAAGCAACATTGTTGGGACCCGAAGACGTGCACGATGACTCACCTAAAAGATTCAAATGATTCGACAACGATACAAACCAAGACAAGATCGACAAAAGAGTTATGCGGATCTTCATCGAAAGGGACGGAATTTAGTGTAGGGATCATGTATTGTCATGAAGTCGCTTCCATGGAAGCGGAGTTACAAGATTTGGGAAGAGAGGAAAGCTCAATCCACGATTTATCGGGTCCATTTCAAATTCTTCGACCGAAGTAGGAAATGTAGCCTATATATCACAAGCGTTATTCTCCAAGTATGTCTCGTGTTCATAATGTGTTTCACATATCCGTATTTCGTAAATATGTGAAAGACCCGAACCACGTTATAAATTAGAACCAGGACGAAATAATTCAAGACTTAACGTATGAGGAGAGGCACCGTCAAGATCTTGGATAGGAAGGAGCATGTCCTACGCAAGAAAGGTCATACCACAAGTTAAAGTTTTCATGGAGGAATCATGCTATGAGAGAAATGACCAGGGAATCGAAAGCGGAAATGAAAGCGAGGTATCCTCACCTTTTCAAACACTGTGTACGCACGACGCCAATTTCGAGGACGAAATTTTCAAGCGAGGGGGAGGAAGACCCCAACTTATTATTAATGAAATTTAATTTTCTCTATTTATTATTTTGAAATAGTAAGGGTTGATGTGATTAATGTGGATAGTTAGGGTAAAATACGCAAATATTTCAAAAAAGTTAAAGTGGTTATAAAATATTCATTGTTGTTTGAATATTCGTTTGGTCGGAATATTCAGATCTGTTTGGGAATATTCGTGACGACGGTAGCAAAATGCATGTGTGGGCCCCATAACTGAAAAAAGCGATTGGACGAAGAAAACGCACAAATATAAGTCAAGTTAAAAATAACACAGAAGTTGTTATCAATTAATAATCGTTAAAATACCTATGGTTAAAACACAAGAAGATACCTGTGATTGCACCAATTATCGATTCTTACGTGTAGAAGGCACTACTCAATAATGGTTACGATAATTATCGCTCAAAGATTTTATCGAGTTAATAATTGTTGCGTTGATATTTTATATCATCGTTGTTTCAATAATTCACATTACACAATATTTTTCATTATCGAAGCAATAATTCATATTATCCGAATAATATTATTAGATAACATTATCGCAGCAATGTCTAGAAAGTTCTCGCTCTAAGGAGAGGTTTGGTCACCTAATCAAGGCTACCAAGAAGTGAGAAATTCTTATCAAAAAGCCCTCTTCCCGAGAAGCGCCTGGTCACAATATCAGGATTCGTAATATTATTTGTGAATAATTAATTATCGATTCATATGATGAGGAAAATATTAATTTTATGTGGATATAGATGGAGAAAATTTTTAATGTGACAATTGTTGAAAATTAAAATTTTATCTTTTCTCGATAAAATAATTATTTAAATATATTATTATATTTTAATAATATAATAATGGTGATATTTTTACAACTAATGTGGGATATATGAGTATACGAGGAGAAGAGTATTTTGTTGTAATAAATGTTTAAAACATGTTAAACACTCTTACGCATTGCACAAAAGTTAATATTCCCTACCTTTGAAAAAATCAATATTGGAAAAGTAAAGTAGAAGGTAATACTTTTCTTCTTTCTCTATATAGTTCTCTCTCTGTAGTTTCGTTGAATTCGTAAGAAATAATGAAGGAATGAGCTTCTATTTATAGGAAAATAGAATGCATAAGTAATTAATCCATGAACTATCTAAGATTCGATTCACTTTTAATCGATCATCCATATTTAAAAGAAAATCTTTTAAATAAAATATAATATATTCTATTTATATAAAAACATTTTACTACGCAAACACTACGCAAAAAACACTATTTAACACTACGCATAATAAAATATAATATATTTTATTTATGTAATAACTTTAATAAAGATTTCATTTTTATATAAAAGATGCTTCGCTTTTATTACGTTAATAATACGAATAAAACAAAACGTCATTATCATTATAATAATTCATATTATTAATCGACAATAATAGAATCAAACCGGTGACGATTTCA
This sequence comes from Panax quinquefolius, assembly GCA_020205615.1. Classification (NCBI taxonomy): domain Eukaryota; kingdom Viridiplantae; phylum Streptophyta; class Magnoliopsida; order Apiales; family Araliaceae; genus Panax; species Panax quinquefolius. Next base: position 129,845,856 of record CM035170.1, read on the forward strand.
CATAAAGATCGATAATCAATACGCGTGTTACTCTGAACCACACGACATCGTATTTTTTACTACCGAGTAGTTCAATAAAGATCAACCAGTGAAAACTTCCTACCAAGTTATTTCAATAAAATATTTTTGTCGCTTTCAATCCGATAATAATTTTCACAGGGGTCCACCAATGATTGGTAGTCAGATTTAATATTCCTCGCTAAACCTAATATTCCCTGATCAATCGAATATAATATAACCACTTTGACATACTTTCAAAAATTTATAAAAATTTATAAACTATAATATTATCTTAAATTCACACCATAATATTAAAAATTATTTCGACAAAATTTAAATATTTATTGATAAAATCTGGGGTCTCACATGTCCCATATTTCTATCAAGATTATTAAATATGTCTTCTTCTTCTTCTTTTTTGCTGTAATTCATTCTTTCAAGCTAATTAATCTCATGAACCACAATATAATGTTTTTGAATATATAATATTATAATTTGTAATTTATCTATAAAAGTAGCTAATCGGTTACTAAAAATTTCAGTAGTCGATTAATAGTCTCATAATTCGGAAAAAATTAATATATATATATATATATATATATGGATGGATGTCCGGACTTTCGGACCGATTAAAATTCGGACTATTTTATTTTTTTAGGTTTTTTTAAACAATTAAAAAAAGTTTAATATTTTATGGAATCGAATTTTCTATAATATGTGTTTTGACTGCATGCACTTATTTTGTTATATGTATCCAAATCACGCCCAAAACATCAGATTATGGAAAATTTCATTTATAAAATATTAAACTTTTTTAGTTGTTTTAAAAAAAAGCAAAAAAAAATTTGGATTTAAGAAAATTCAGACTTCTCGACCGAACCGGAATTCTTTTTTATATATATATGTGTGTATGTATGTATGTATTTAAAGTCATTAGACTCACAACTCAAAAGTTGACAAAGGTTGGAATATGATGTTATGAAATACTATAATTGGGCAAAATAATTTTTTTACTGATGTATTTTGACCCCCTATATAAATGTTCTGATTTCGCCACTGAGTTTGTCCAACTTATAAGTTATTGGCCGTAGCGGGCTTAGTCGATGTATATTAATATTCAAGGTTATATTTATTTGCAAAAATTATAATTTAGATTATACTACTAATCTCAAGCCTCTTATTTATTTTTAAAAATAGACTTGGAACTAGTAGTCTAAATTGACTTGCAAGGAGAGATTATTTAATAACATGTCCAACTACGTATTATAACCCCTAGGAGTGTTCAATTCATTCGATTTTTCTGATTTTTTATTTTTCTGAATCTAACCAACAGCTTTCAGTATAAAATAATCAGTTCAATTTCAAAGACAAAAAATCAAGTTATATACCAATTTTTACCGATATATATTTATTTTTTATTTTTTTATTATTAATAAATAATTAATAATAATAATAATAATAAAATAATGATTATAATAATAATAATAAAAATAATAAAAAACAATGATTATATTAATAAAAAAATAATACTAAAATAATAATTATATTAATTTTTGATATTTATTCGATAAAAATCGACATCGAACCAGTAATCGGTTCAAGATACATCGATCCAATCGGAATCGTACTGCAATTTAAATTTAACTAATTTCAGTACCGGTCCAGTTTGGGCCAGTATTTACCAATTGACACCCCTAATAACCCATACCATTTGTAACTAAAAATTTGTAAATAAAATTAACGATAAAATTAAAAAGACCAATGTTCTATGTATACTTAAACTAATGAGAATATAATATCTTTGTTATCTAATAATAAGGGTATGATAGTTCAAATAATAAGTTTTATCTCATTCTTTAAATAATCTGGACAAAACAACATAAGAAGAGATTATTTTAGCAAATGCATGACAATAGATTATACGGCCATCTCGTTTCTTCTTCTTCAGGGTCCAATTCATATTCATCTTAAACATCACTATTCTCTTCCTTTACCAACACCTTCTTCTTCTTCTTCTTCTTCTTCTTTCTTCTTCTTCTTGCTCTTCTTTTCCTCTTCCTCTTCACTATTCTCTTCTTTTGCCAACACATTTTTCTTCTTCTTCTTGCTCTTCTCTTCCTCTTCCTCTTCCTCTTCCTCCCTGGCTTTGTGGTCTGCTGGAGATGCTTTGATGATGCACTCCTTGGTTCCATAGGCTGCTTGAGATGCTTTGATGACGTAGCACACATGAGGATCATCTGTTGGTATTTGCCGTAGCATTTTTCTTGCAGATTGACCGTCTCCTAAAGCCAAAAGGACTTGGTACATCCTGCAGAAGCAATTCTAAAATGTAACAGACCAATATGTTGCCTAAGCAATATAGTTATAGCTACTTGTTTGGCTAGTCACAACTCACAAGTACAATATCAACATCTTAATATAAATTTTCACATAAACAAATATCAATACCATGTTAAAAGTACCAAACAACATTCTAATAACTGCCATTATCAATGTAGCATAGTGGTAAATTGCTAGCACGACATTCAACAAAGTAGAGACCAGAGGCATGCGTCAGAAAAGATAAATGAAGGACATTACACAATAAATTATGGGTAATCAATGTAGAAGCACAATGGTCCCACAAGAAGTATAGGTTTCCCCCCAACAACTCTGAAACCTGTGCAGGCAAATCCAATATCTAGCAGACAGGTCACAGGTACAAATCTTTTGAGAATGTGGTGGTGGTGGTGCACTGGGGAAGAAGAGGAGTTGGGGGGGTCACACACAATCATGATGCTATCATTAAAGGCAACCAAATAATATATAATCAAGACCTTTTACCTTAGAAAACTCAAGACATTATATGGAAGACCCGCCGCCTCATATTCTCGCCTAAATCAAATAGGAACTTTGTAAATCTTTAGCTTTTGCACAAGCAGCAAGAAGAAAGTCGAGACTTTTCTAGAAGGACGTAAACCAAGCTCTTTCTTGATGGCTTGAAGCAAATCGAGACCAATCTGCAAATCTACAGGCTCTGTCTCAGCAATTTGGCAAAACACCTACTCCAGTATTAGCATCATGAAATGACACACTATGAGCAAGCAACTTGTCAACCACTCAAAAAAAAACACAACAATAGAATCATGAAGTTTACTAAACCAGACTTAATATGACCAACTTCCATGTCAAAAACAAAAATAAGTCTCAATCAAACAGGAAGACATAGAAGTCAAAAAACCTCATCAAAAATAACTTCTCTGGCCACCTCATCATTGTAAAACTTATCCTTGAGTTGCTCGAGTAAATCAACAGCATAACTAAACAAGAGAAAGTATATATAAGCAAAGATGGATATAATATAAAAACTTCTCAAGGGGATTAAGAGCAGTTAAAGTTGACCTTAATTGCTTGTGTCGAACACAATACGAAATGACTCTAAAGCAGCCATCAACCCAGTACTCTGGGACATTTAATTCCTCAAGAAGCTGGAGCAATCTATTCAACTCTCCTTCGTTAGGAAAATGCTCCTGGAGGACGACATAAACATTTCAATGTTTAGAAGGTCAAAGACGCCATATATTCATCAAGCAAACTTACAATAAGACTTATAATGGCTCTGGGCTCCAGATTGTGTTCTGTTTGTCTGAGTTCTTCATATATTTTAAGGGCATCAGGCATTTCTCCATGTGATGCTAAAGCCGAGACAAGCACGCTTTTGATTTCATTCAAGTTCTTGGCAGGTACTCCTTTATCAAACACTACCTGCCAATATATTCATATCATAAAAACCTAATGAAGAACATTTATTGATATAGTGCAGTTGTGGCTTATATCACATACAACACCGTAAAATTGATGTAGAATATAACGGTAAAAAAACAGTATAATAACTTAGACAGAGGATGATTTATTTATATATATATATATATATATATATATATATATATAAGAACAAAAAAAACTAATATCAACGTAAAGGTGAAAACAATAGTACTTTCAACAGTTATTTATTCCAACAATACTCATCAAAATGTTACAATACCCCATTCTACAATCACCAAAGAAATACTATGCAAAATAGTGTATGTTTGTGTGTGAGAGAGAGGTATTAATCAACAAGAAATTACGTCAGTCAGAATACATAGTACACTGACTATGGGAAAGGAAGCACATGCAATAACTGAAAGTATTTAAAAGGGAATAGTTGATGGAAGATCTACTATGGAGTCTATTTTGTTTTTAATTAGACAATTGATAGGAAGACAGAAGAAAGAAAAAGGACCTCCATCTGGTGTTCATCAATATGAGAAGACATATGATAAGGTCTCGAGGAAGGTCCTGTGGTGTATTCTTGAGAAAAAAATAGAACCTACAAAGTATGTGGATGTGACGAGGATATGTATGAGGGAGCATCTTCTTGTGATAATACATCAAGTGATTTGCTAATCACAATAGGATTACACCGAGGATCATCATGGAGCCCTTATCTTTTTTCCTTAGTTATGGATGAGCTAACAAAAGATATTCAGCATGAGGTGTAATGGTGTATATCGTTTGATGATGATATTGTGCTAATAGATGAAATTAGGGAAAGTGTTCGCGCTAAGTTGGAGTTATGGAGAAGTACATTAGAATCTAAGGGTTATAGATCAAGTCCAAGTAACATTGGATATTTGGAGTGTGAGTTTAGCAATGTAAGAAGAAGATATATAAGCATGTAATAATACAAGGACATGAGGTGCCCAAGAAGGTTCTTCTTAAATTCTTGGGACCATATTACATACTAGGAAAGAGAATTATAAAGATGTAAGATATAAGATTAGAGCTAGAAGCAATGTTCTAAAAGGCGGGAGGCGGGCGGCCGAGGGGGGCCTAGCGCCTAGGGGGCCTAGGCGGGGCGGGGGCAGGGCCTGGGGGGGCCTAGACGAGATTTTTTATTTTAAGCTAATTTTAATATTTTATCTTATATTTATCCAAACAAAACAATAATATAAAGCAAAACAATTTATAATAAAGATAATAAAGGCATTTGCTTAAAGTTCAAACACATATCCATATTGCTAATGTCAAAGTTCAAACACAAACATGCAATTGTTCAAAATTCAAACATATTTTTAACGATTAGTTTTATTCATAAACAAGATTGCTAATTAAATAATAAAATTTAAAATTTCAAGAATTTAATTCAATATTAAAACTTAATAAACTAAACATAAATTTAAGAATTATATTAAATTAAACTAAATATTACAAATGTATCATCATTTATATAATTTGAAGTTGGTACTAGTTCAAAAAGTACAACTATAATAAAATTATCCATTTTGACTTGATATTGTTCACTTTTGTTGTGATTTGATATATCATTTGAAAAATAAATATATTAAGATCTAGTTTGGGTAGTTATTAAAATAAAAAAATCTCCGCCTAGACCCCACCCTAAGCCCCACCTAATTTCTGGAGGGATTTTTTTGCCGCTTAGGTAGTGTGGCTGGGGGTTTAACGCTTAGGGGTGCGCCAAGGGGGGCCTAGAAGTGACCAAAGCGGGATTTTAGAACACCGGCTAGAAGGATGAAATGGCATACCTGCATTAAGCAAGTCAGGCAATCGTGAAACCCCAACCAAGTTGAAAGAAAATTATTATAGGATGACGGCTGTATGGAGTTGAATGTTGGGCAACTAAGAAGCAACATGTGCATAAGATGGGAGTGATGTAAATGAGAACGTTAAGATGGATGTGGTTAGATAAGTATGGATAGGATCAAACGAGGACATTAGAAAGTAAGCTAGGGTACCCTAACGAGGAAAAAAATGATGGAACATAGATTGAGATGGTTTTGTCATATCCAACAGACGCCTATGATGGTTCGGTGAGAAGAAGAGTTTTCTATTAGGAGGGTGACATAAGAAGGAAGGGGGAGGATCACAGAACAAAAATTACTTAGGAGAAAGTAGTACAACAAGATTTGAATGAGCATAATATATCTGAGCACCTTGGCTGTGATAGGGAGCAAGTGGAGGAATACACTGTATACTGGAGGACCCACTAGGGTTTTACACGTATCCGCATTTGTTATTGTTTTTGAAAATCAGGCCTAGTCTTTAAATTGGAGGAACCTCTGACTAAACTACAATTTCTGAATAAAAAATCAAGAATTTTAGAAACCTAATAGAGGTGTAACCTCCCACCCCAACAAAAAAAAAACTTGTTAATGGATGTGGAAAGAGAGGAACAGGTAACCTCAACTACAGTAAAATTGCCAATGTTCAAGTTGAAGCATTTAAGTTTGAACTTTATAGATTTTGGGTTCAGAGATTTCCACTCCATGGAAATACTGTTAACGTATTTACTAAACACAATACAAGTGCCAACAGTTGGTTTGTAGAGCAGTGGGTGGAGTTAAATTAAGTACCAAGATTTTATCTGTCAAGCAAAATTGTTTAAGAATCAAACAATAATTCCTTACCAAGATCTTCAACAAAAAATTCCACTAAGCTAGAGCCTAAATAATAAGAAAGGAAAATTCACTTTAGTTGTACAGCTGCAACTAAAGCAGAATCAACAACACAACTGCAAAAAGATACCTGTTTTGCTTTCTCAAGCTGTCCACAAGTTGCATATGCATTTATAAGTGCCATATAAATATGCTTTGTAACTTGAACTCCAGAATTCTTCAGTTCCTCATAATACTACAAGAAGAGGCCAAAATTATCATATCTTACAAATTACAATGGCATTCACGACACATGATATGATGCTTGATGCCAAACTAGAACAAAAGCATCAATGAAACAAAGACGACATTAAAAGATCCACCAGCCTAAATAAATACCCTTATATTTATCACAAATGCATAAATATGCCAGAAATGAGTTCTCTCATCTCCTCTGCTCCCACAAGGAGAAAAAAAGTTAAAACCCATATGTGAAAAGTAAAGCACCATTCCTTACTTTGACGCTTCCAGGTCCATTGTTCAAAGTAACAGCCGATACAGATTCCAGTTTGGTTGTATTATGAGGGATTTGAGGGAGGGGAACTATAAGCCACTGAGCTATGTTGGGTTTGGTACGATTTATCCCAACAAACAACTTGTCTCAACTTAAATTATTAGTGTCGATTAGTTCAGCTTGACTAGCATCATGGCATGACAAGCCCACGGCTAGTGAAACCAAACTTAGCCAGGCCATCTAGCATTTTGAGTCAGAAAAATAAGTATATAAGAACTAATTACAAACCTTGATTAGCATTTAAAATGATCAAAGTTAAGCCATCCCTTGTATACCTACTATAACTCATTCGCTTCCTTCTCCTATTCTGAAGCCTAATTTATGTTTCAATTAAAAAAGATTAAAGACTAATATAAATAATTGATTTACATATACTTTTTTACTACTTAAAATAAAATGTTCTATTTCTGAAGTTGTGATAGTTGAAAGAAAAGCTATTTTGAAGATGGCTTTGCGAAAACAACCCAATCAGAAGTTGTTTTGTTTGGTTTGCTAAACCTCATAAAACAGACTGGCTTTCTGTTAGCTGATTAGAACTGCTCGACTTGTGGCCTTGTAGCTGAACTAAGCTACGAAATTTACATACTAATTACAAAGAGGAATCGATAGAACAAGAAACAGAACCAGAACCAGAACCAAAACCGAGACAGTAGTAGAAGTCTTCAAAGTGAGACGACACCACGATACTTCTAATAGATCCGTAACGACTCTTTTCTTCTGCTGTGGAATTACAGGACCTTTCTCTCTCTTTGGGAAATTTGGAATGAGGATAATTTTGGGAGCTATTTATAAGTTGCTCTGTTGCGTAATAAAATTATGCTTCTTGGCATCTTGCAGCACTATAGGCTTCTGCTACGGGGGACTTCAGGGGCGTTGATGTGTCTGGTCAGTGTAAAGATAGGAAGGCCGCACTTTTCTAAGTGCTTTGTTTTCTTTTTTAGTTTCACTTGTTTTAGGGTATGTTGATCAACTCATTGCCCCTCCTTTGCTTGTATTCTCTATATATTTTCTTTTCATATCCAAAATAAAATCTGACAATCGCAATTCATTCTTTGATTTCTTTCACACAAATATATGCATACGTGTATGTATGTATTCTATATATAGGAGATAACATGGATGTCGTTGGTAAATTGGTTGTGGCAACAACCTAAATTGACGTAGTTGTGGGAACTCATTTAATGACATGTTGTCATAAAACCATTTTCACTACTGACGATTTTATCATTTCATTGTTTTATTAATCAAAACAACATTTTTATGGGCCATCGCCAAAGCCACAATCAAAAGTGTTGGATGGGTTAACTTTTTTGGTTGGACATGAGTTAAATCAGGAAATGGATATTCCTTTTTTGAGTTTTTACAAAAATAAACTAAAAATATCCAAAAACTAAAGCATACTTATCAAATAAAAAATTCATATTATCTCCTCCAACAAGAGTTTATTTTCTTTTTGTGTAGATTTGTATATTGATTCTCTAAATCGTTAAAGTCAAATAATATGCAAGATTTTGTTATTATGAGATTATTAGTTAATTTTATATATCATTCTATTTCAAAATAAAATTATTATTGACTTTTCCAAATTCATTTGGACATTTTCAAACTCAAAATTGTAATAAATTTATTTAATTTTAGTCTGTAAGCTATCTAAAAAATAAAACTAACTATAATATTTTATTGTTGTGAAGTTGTAATATCATACATCAATTTCAAATTTAAAATGTCTCAAATTAATTTTAAAAATTACATAATAATCTTATATTCTTATATTTTGGAATGGAACAGGGAGAGTACTATATATTATATGATATTGATAGAGGTTTGTGGCAAATGTATATAGATAATTCTGAAATTTTTAAAGAGCATAATTATATAGTATTGTGTTATTATAAATTGTTAACTAATTTTATATATTATATGCAATAATTTATTATTAAAATAAATAATTAAATAAGAAAAGAAGAAGGTTAAATCACTTTTTTCCCACTGAATTCAACCCTGATTTTCAATTACATCATTGAACTAACTATTTTTCCAGACAACTCTTTTAAAATCTTAACGACTGATCTACGTGGCGCCTATATGGAAGAGAGAGAAGCTAAGTTGCAGAAATAAATTAAACTAAATCACTAAATAAATATAAATTAAACTAACTAAACATAAAAAGAAAAACTTAACTAAATTAATTAACAAGCTTAAAATATAATATAAGAAACAACTTAAATAAACTAGTTATAGACCTAGATTAATAAACTAAATTATAAAAACAAAAAATGACACAAATTTCACCATCTTGTAAGTTGCAACCATGGCCAGAATACTGCCATTACCATCACTATCTCTCTACATTTATATCAATTATCAAATAAAACAACCAACCAAAATGCCATCAAGGCAGAAAGAAGGAAAACGAGACCAATGATTAATTACAACCAACTTGAAGAACAACACCTACATAACTCTAACCTAACCCACCAATGTTTCAAACCCAGAAATTCTTCTACCTGAACCCAAAATGAATTGAAGAGAAACATGTATGTACATGAGAATTCAACCTCCACCGCAAATCTTCCCCCACCACCGCCAATCTTACATCCATCCATACATAAATATATACATTTATCATCCCAACCCGTTTCCCAAATATTAGATTGACACCGAATCGACAGTGACAGATAACAATTGTGGAACCAAGAAGGGGTAGAAGAAGAGAAAAAAGTACCATATTCCAGGTCAATCATTGTTGTCGAAAACCTTACCTCCTGTTAGATTTTGTCTTCCCAATCGTAATTTTGTACTTCTGAAATTAAGTAATTTGGATGGCATATTTGATGATGAATAGAGATGGGATGGTGGTGAGAATGTGGGTTGTTTATGAATAGATCTAGATGGTAGTTGTTGCAGAGAATGGAGATGGGCGTGAGATGGGAGATGGGGTTTTGTTTTATTGACTTGATTTTCTTTAATCTTTTAATTTGTTTAACATGTTTTAATTTTTTAACTCTTAAAACTCTTTTTTAGCTTTGTAACATACTATCAATTTTTAATTTTTTTTAAACCTTTTTAACATATTTTTATTTGTAATATATTTTTATTTATCTTATAGATAGTAATTCCAAATTGACACCTACATGGATGAATCTGTAAAGCCCACGTGGATAATGGAATAAAGTTAAGTTTTTTTTTGTTATCGTTAAAAGTCGACTACTTTGGATGAAATTTGTAAAGTTTTGTTAAAAGAGAGTAATTCAATGAGTCGAATGGGAAAAAAAGTAGTTCAGTGATGTAAATGTAAATCGACACTCAGTTCGGTAGGAAAAAATACATTTAGCCTACAAAAAATGCCCTTACCTTGCAAGGGCATTTATAGTTTTATTATAGTATAAATAGATGGTGTGTTGCTAACTAGCTATATTTCGAAGCCAAAAGAAAATTAGTGTTTTGACGGGAATTCCAGACAATTTTGGGTAAGTCAGATTTTTAAATTCCAGTTATCGGTAGCAAATAACTATGTCATCAATTTGTGAAGCTCATACTCCTCATATTCAATAGGTAAATATGAAGCTTCATTAAAGCTTAGTAATGATTTACTACCTTCGTAATGTCCTTTTCACAGCTGCAGTTGCCAATAAGATAGCTGAAAGTCTGAGAATCTGGTTTTACTTCTGCCTTCTCCATTTCTTTGAGAACATTTAATCCACCATAAAAGTTTTTCTGCAGAGAATTCATAAACTGAATAAGGCAGACACAAAATGATCATAAATCCGAAGCAGAACACTCTAGGAGCTTAAACAGTGGTGCAACTCTATGCTTCTAACCACTCTGAGAAGACCAAACAGCCTTAATATTCAACAAAGTATAACTCAAAAAGTTTCTGGCAGTTACATGTATCAGAGAACAGCAGAATTCACCTCTCGAAAGTACCCAGCCATTATAGCATTATACATGTTAGCCGTAGGCATCAAATTCATTTTTACCAGATCACTGATCATTCCATATGCACCATCATACTGCATTAAAGGAAAAATGGTTAAACATATAAGTGAATTGCTTTTAGACTTTTAGCTGGAATTGTGTCTCAAGAACATAACCAAAACCAAGCCAGATATGTAGAATACAACTTACATCTTTCATTTTCACACTCAAACTTATCATACACCTGAAGGTCTCACTGTTTGGCTTCAAGTTATGGCGACACATCAGTGCATAGATACGATGAACCTTAAATACAGAGCCCAAAATTAGTAGATGGTTAATTCAAAAGCCTCCAAAATTCAAATTGACAGCATAAAATCATGCAATTGAACATCTCAAAAGACACCTCACATGCAGAGAAGTACTACTTATATATTGAAATTTGCCAAGAGTTACCTAAACAACTCCTCAAAACTACCTAAAAATGGGAATTTAAACGAACTTCCTGAACAACTTTCATTGGAAAAACCATGAGATTTCTTGTCTTCATTGCTCGTTTATACATATAATATATAAATATTATATATATATATATATATATATATATATATATATATATATATATATATATATATATATATCGGAAGGATAAAGGCTTACCCCTTGATCCTACATACCTTGCATACTTCCTTTAGCGATGACGTGGACCGGACAAATGATTCGGGTTCGTCGCTATATGTTGTATGTTGCTAAAAGTTAAGACGACGGTTTTTCTCGATATACGACAGACGCACTGGAGCATGGTATGTAAAATAAGGGGGTGAGCCCTTGAAATGGACTGTGTATATATATATATATATATATATATATATATATATATATAATTTGATACTTAAATTTACTTTAAATATACTTGGACAGGCTATATTGGTTTGGGGAAGATTTTTTCACATGCGAGGTTCCAGAAGGTTTTCAAGGTAGAATGCTCTTCTCAGAAAGACCACTACTCTTTTGTGTCAGGTTTCATAGAATGCAGAGTTGGAAAGGTTGAAAGCCTGTGTTCATGTGACTGAGTCGGAATAAGTGGGCAAAGGGATCCACAACTTTCTTTAATGATTAACAATAATATATTAATATATTATATTTGAATAAGCTGTTCCATTCATACATGATTTGCCTGATGGTCACTGCTAACAAGTTGTTTCGCTAATTTGAGTTGACGAAGAGGCCCACTAGGTACAGCTAAATTCTGGGTTCATCTGCATGATGTAACCACTTATGGATTCCAACCCAAATTTCCACCCCACTGCCCTAGTAGGCTACCACCACCAAGCAACTGTTCTTACATTTTGTTAACTCCTATACGCATTCAACGAGTTGCGATGGTAAACTAAAACCATAACTAGACACAAATTCAAAATCAATTCATAGGTACATAATTAAGATATTCTGCAGAACTTGAGTAACTAATACCTTCTAACACCACTCTAAAACATAAGGTAAGACAATGATGCAGGGCATCACATATAAATTGATAAATAAAGGGCAGAGCAAGATGTTACCGTACCAAATTATACTCACAGCTCTCCTCGCATGCATTTAATATGGAATGAAATATCTCTACTGATAAGGTCAACCCTGCTTCCAATATCTTATCAACCATGTCAAGAGCCGTGTGTACCTATGTTGAAAATTAGAAGCAGAATCCTTTTAGAGGAATATATATAGTAGCCAGCTGCAAATTTGAAGTCATTAAAACCCAAAAAGGGAGAGGGAAAATTTGATCCATGGACTGAAAATAATTCTTAGGGGTGCTTTTTTTCCCTAAACGTAAAGGAGTTAATTCTAACCTTGAGGGAATCACAACAATGTCTAATGAGTTTCTCATATGGTACAGATGAAGGTGCCACCTCAAGTTCAGCATGCAAATTGTTGAAGTTTAGAATGACAGCCCCAACCTGAGATAGAAGAAACACCAATACAAAGCATAAATGAAATGAATAAGAATACTATTAGCATCATACCAAAGAAAAATCCACACTTCATTTAAAACTCTTAAGATAGGGATCAAATTATGGGAACGTACTAAGAAGCACATAGTAGAGCCAGCAAAGTCTCTAATATCCAAAAATGTGAAAAGGGATTTTTCTACTAAAGTAGGAGTATTCACTTTGTGTTTCCAAATTATAAGCAAGGAAAGTATACTAAGCTGGTTCTTGGAAGTAAATATTTGTAAAGTATATTGCATTGTTCTATGGTTTTGCCACACGGTCCGAAAATTCCTTGGGTTGAAGATGTGACAATTTCCATGTACCAAAAGGATTATATCCTAACATTTCGAGTGAGTGTCCTCTAGCAGACTCTTTACCATGGGTGAAGCTGTTCAGGTGGCTAACCATATAGAGGACGATGCAAAAAGAGAAATCCTGTTAAAAATCCCAATACAAGCCACAACCCGGAGCTAGTGCACTTTTTTTGTAATTCATTAAAATCAGGCCAGTGGATGAATCGTCAACAAGCTCTGCAGTTGTTAATAGACGGAATTACACTCCAGCTTCTTCATGGTAAAGTATTAATGCTACATCTAGGTGTAAAATTGTCATGTTTTGACCATATAGCTTTAAACTGTCCTTCCCCATGGATGAGTATTACCCTTGTATGTGCAGGTTGCTAAAGTGGAAAAGAAACTTGGAATGCTTATTATAGGAACTTTGTAATCCCACAACTATGAATCTTCATATCAAGGAGTGTGATACCAATGCCCTTGATGCTAAAGCTGATCCTAGCTTAGCATTTCTTTGGCCAACACTTGCTGCCAATAAAAGGAATGAAACACAAGTACATCAGGGTAAAATGACTAGAGAAAAGTGAAGTGTGAGGGACAGTGTGTTCTCTAATGATTGATATCGCAAGCTGTATCGATGATGTTTCAGATGATGCTGTGAAAAAACTTCAGTAAAAAGTTGAGCCGAATTTGAAGTCGTTTGATGTAGCATGGATAGCAACACAAGTAATGGGTTGATAAACTGTGTTTGGTCACTTTTCTTGTTTACTGATTACATAGACTGTTATGTGTGACATCTTTCCCACGTCCATGCACATGGATTTGGGAGTGTGATATAAAGCATGTCTGGCATGCCAACAATTAGTAATTTGTCCAGGACAACACTAAGTACACTCTTACTTATGCTACCGACATGCCAACTCAAGCTCAAAAAGAATCCTTTACTGATTCAACGTGTTCCTTCTATTTATATTTTTTACAGTGCCTCAAATCAACGGAGTCTAGTTCCTTAGTGGAGAAAAATGATAAAGGATAAGCCTCAAAAAATGGTTAAACCAATATAAAAAGGCTTTTGAAATTCATGTTAGGTCCAAAAGGTCCGACAAGATTTTTCTAGAATTTAATTTATTTTAATTTGATTAGAGCTACAATTTGTTTTGAGATTTTAGTAGGTCTATTATAAGAGATGTAAGAATAAAGAGAAATAATAAATTTGTATATGTACATTATGTGTTCATTTCCTTCTTCCCTAATTCCCTAATTTCTTCACCAAACTTCTAAACCCTAAATTATATTCCCATGACTTCCTCACCTAACTCATGTCAATAGGGTGGCATGGGACAAGTTCAATTAATCAAGAAATAAATTGGTTCATTGTCATCTGCACCTTTGTGTTAGTTGTTTGTGATTAATCTCATATATTATGTAATTTAGGTTTTGATAGAAAAGAAATCTACCACATAATTAAAGACAAACTTGATTTCACCTAAAATTTGGTTCCGCTTCTTCCTTGCTAATTTAGTTTCTCAACTAAATTATAATACATTAAAACTTAACATATCACACATTTTAATTGTCTTAATATTAGTTGTGAACTTCCTTACTAAATTAGTGTCCTAGCTAGATTAAAATTCATTAAAACTTAAAATCTTATCAAATTATACGGTTTAATTATATTAATACTAGACGATATATAACAGAATAATAATAGTGGATTCTTTACTAAATTAATGTCACAACTAAATTAAAATTTATTAAGCTTAAAATTCAAAGTTTTACTCAGAAGCAAATTTCTTATTTAAATTGTCAATACAATTTTAAAACAAATGCATAAATCCATTACTTACCTAAATATAATCCTAATAATATAACAATTGTTTTCTCAAAGTCCCTTGAATAGATCTGAGCATATTACATTACTTACCTTAGAAGGAGCCACAAGGAGTTTATCCTTTCTAGAACAAGTCAAAGAGAAAAAGAGAAAAAGTACATTTAAGAAAACGAAGTATAATTACAAAAGTGGGATAATGCTTCCTATTCCGAATATCTTACTCCATCAGTCCCATAATATGTCTAAGTACATCTTTCACACAAATTAAGAAAAATCAAATTGGAGAAGAGAGAATTTATAAGTACCAATTTATCCCACAACAGACCCCATATAAGTACATCATGATTCTTTCTTTTTCCTAAAAGGAGTGGAGCCTACTTAAGTACTTTTGAGGGTTTAAAGGTCTTTGTATAACATTTTAAATTTGAATTGTGTATTTTAGACAACTTTACGGAATAATTATTTTTGTACTTAAGACATCTTTTGTGGGATGGAGGGTATTACCATAAAACCATTCCAGGTATAACTTTTGGTTTTGGAACCTTTGGCTAATTGATTTCTTGAGAAAATTACCATTACTTTGGTTGTCACAAAACCCTTTTTTAAAGGCAATGACAATAATCTAAGTAATGTAAAGTCAGGAGTAAAAATCGGTAAACCGCAATTAAAGGCTAAGCCCATGACAAGTGTGTACTACAGAGCATGAAAGCCCTTAGGAAACTGTAATTTTATCACAACAGATTCGCTCATAAGCTTGGCATATTCATGAGAAAAGGTGGGACTGAGGATTTCTTTATTGTCATAAAGTATTCATCAGGCACCTTCCCTTCACAAGAGGAAATAAGAAAACTTAGTTTCTGCTTCCCCGCTAATCCCAACACATTTCAACCATTGAACCTTCTTCAGGATTAAATTATTTTGTGCACAGAATTATCTGAAGAAACAGCGGTAAGGATTTTCTATTAATATAGAGTTCGCATTAGCATGATTTCAAACTCAATACTGAATCTATCCGTTGACGAGGTCATTCCATTTCTTTTCTTTTTTCCATTGGGGAGATTTGGATAATTTGTTATTGTTCCAACTCCCAATCCTATGAAGCTTTTTTTTTACTGATGAAATAAATCCAACTTTCTCACTCCCATAGTCGCTTCGAAAGAATGAAATTTTAGGTGGACATAGAGCTAATGAAAAACATATCTGTTTCACCAATGCATACATCACTTTCACAGCTGATTCAAAAGTAGAAAATCACTATCTCCAAAATATCCTGTAAAACATTATCAAGATGGTAGCGGTTACCAAAATATAAGCAATTTATGTAATAGCAAATTGTGTGTTTAGATATTAACTAAACTTTCAAGAAGAAAGAAACCAGTCTGCAAAGCTGGAGTGCTTCAAATAATTTAAACCTCGACGACATTACCAGCAACATTCATGGGAAGTTTCATACCGCTAAATTTGGCATGCTAATTGCATAATTATAGATGAAGTTTGAAATATTTTCTGCTCCAATATCTGCATTTGAAAAATGAAATAACTTCATCATGCACCTGAAAATGAAGTTGAAGAACAAATGTGTATCCATTTTAAAACTTAAATATGTCGTCTATTATGGTTATACAGTGACATCCATCTATGATGCCAGGCTCAAATTTGACTGTTGTAAATTTTCAAACAACCATGTCAAGAATTGACTTCTACATTTCTTAATTTAGATGTATGTAAACCAACATTTCAAGGTGGGATACGATATAATCATTCGAAGCTAGTATATATAAGTTCTTTCATTCTACATAGCTAGATTGTAAAGTAAAAAACCTTTGAATAAATGAAATACTTTTACATGTTCTCTAATTCAAAATGATGTTTAAATGATTTTTTTTTGCTTAAAGAATTGTAAAACATAAATACTCGGTTCCTCTGCAGTAATTGCACTGAAGCTCTGCCTTTATGATTTAATGAATGCAGAAATGCTAAAGTTTTTTTTGTGAACATACATATACGCTAAAGTTTTTTTTTCCCAGATAAAAATGCATAGATGCAAAAGTTTTCCTCATCATTGTTTTTAAACCAATAGCTCAAGAAGTTACCATGGATTTTGAGTGCCTGTAAGAACTTCTTCGCAAAGGACTCCAATAAAAGCCTCCCCAAGGATTTGAAGATATTTGCTATATGATCCACCGATGAAACTTTCGTAATGTCAATGGAATTTAATAGCACCAGAAGTTCCTTTTTCCGGCCACTTACAGATAATGCTAACAAATAATTTTCTGCAAAATCATTCGTAACAGTAAGTTTCCAGATAAGATAGGCTTACAAATTTCCGGGACTTTTAAGTTGCAATTATAATGATTATAATAGATGTAGGAACATAAAGAACGACGTGTAGAATGTTGCACTTGTAGTGTTCATATGTGGAAATCTAAGAAAACATTGATTAGGCCCAATAAAAGACTATATAACTGACTTAAATGGTAAAAAATTAATTAGGACGTATTAACCAAGATAAAGGATGCTCAAGGTGAGAGGATACAAGTTCTTGATGATTTATATCAACAACTTTCTTAATTAGTTATTTAACCTGTACCATATAAAACACTAATATGAGCGTGGAAGTTACAAAACAATGTGAATAATATACCATGAAAGCTCAAAGAAAAAACTATAAGTAATTGTTACTTGCATTCTAAATTACAAACCTTGAAGGATGGACCTGTCTCCATCATCGGAAGTCACAGCATTATCACATAACTCTTTTATCTTAACTACATTATTAACTCCAATCCAAAGCAACATTTCGTAGTAAGATAATCTTGAAACTGAATTAGAATTCTTTTCCCTGATGACATTGCAGAAGAAATGGAACTCTTCAACCATAAACATGTCAATTAAATACACAAGGAATGGACCATAAGTTGTTTCCTCTACCGGAAAACCCTGTTCCCCCATTGATTTAAAAAGTTTGTAAGCCTTGTAGATCTGTTGTAGCGACTCTTCTTCATCTTCAGTATTCCTGGCCTTGTCTATGCAGAGTCCCATTAATGCATTATATTCTTTCACACCAGTTTCGCGACCCAATTTACCAAATACCTGAATAGTAGCATCCGACCCCAGTTTCTGTGCACACATGTTAACTAGCTGAAAACGATTTGTTTATGCCCTTAAAGACCCACTTTTGCTTCCTTTCACGTGATATTTCTTTCCGACGCAATGATATGTTGCTATGCAACATGGTGGAGAACCATGGTATATCCAAACAAATCTCTGCATCTTCCCCATCGTTCACTTCTGAATCAAGTGAATCAAAATCTGCACCCCTGCATTTAAATAACTAAATATAACATATTTAAATTATTGTTAAAAGTAAACAAGACCCCAACCGAAAAAAATTCACCTGCAAAGTTGAAAAATGATGCAACAAAGTTCATAATCCAGTTAGGCATTCTCAGTTGCTACTACACAATAGTCCTAGACTCTTAAGAGACATACCCAATTTATCCACAAAATTATTATGCTCTGTTTGAAAATAGGAAAGGGTGAAGAAAAGAAAAGAAAATAAAATGAAATATAATGTAAAAGCAGGAAACAATTTTGGCAAAGGCTTGTTGTTGCACTTGATTAGCATCATACTGGGGGTTGGAGGTTGAGTTTCTGTGAAAGAATAGATAATCAGACTTGTGTTCTCTAAGAATAATATCCCGAAACAATATTCCTGAACTTTTTGTTTTCTTTTGCAATACTACTTCTGGTATATAATGAGGGAAAATTTTAATTTTTTTATGTTTGGAAACCATTTGCAGAAACAGAAAATGCCTTTGTCGTACGGGGAGAAGAAATCTTGCAACAATTTAAGCCCTTTAACAATCGTATTAACATAATTTGAGTAATTTGATCAGTATATAATTCTCAACCCAGCTTACAAAACAACATACATACCAGACAATATGGCAGATATCTCCCTCGACAGTTGCCTTGTTGATTCATCTACACAGAAAATAAAATATAATATGATTTAAAGTAATAATTTATTTCTCATTTGCGCTTGGTCACAGCCACAATGAAACGGAATATAAAGAAACCGAAACCAGCAAGTACCAAGTAATACCAGAATCGGAGGCAGCTGAGTCGTGTAATTTGAATCTCTCAGCAGCCAAATGGCGGAGAGGTTTGGAAGAATGAGCAGATGGTTGTTTGGGCAATTTTATAGAACGATCGGTGAGCGTGAAGGAGGAGGTGGAGAAAGTGACGAGGGAGGAAACGTAGTGTTTTAGGGCAATGTCGTCGGCGTGGGTGGAGGAGACTATTTTACCGGCAGAACGGAACACAGAGCTTATGCTTTTGGCTTTGGAGGCGGGCATGGATCATTTGCCTTGCCGCTCTCTCTTTTCTGTTTTGATAAGATGATGTGACGGGCGGGTTCCTTCTGTATAGGGCTTTGGAGGGTTCTGCTTTCTGTTTTCCCCAAAGAAATAAAATAAAAAGTTTTCGTTAATTCGTATTTTTTTATTATTTTTTTCCAATGTAAAAAAAATGTTTTGTGGGTTGTTGCCTGTTGGTTATTTGGACTTCAACAAGTATATATAGTGATTGATTTTCTATTCGTTGAAAACCTCTTTCTTCCCTGCTCTTCAGCTTCATTTTCTACTTTGGTTTCTCTTTATTTCAAACCAACAAATCTCTTCTGCTTCCTCATGTCGATTCCTCTATTTAATCCACCAACTCACACCAAGAAAACTTTTTGTGCCCAAAAATTTAGAAATTGAAATTAGCAATATAATGGTGGGTTTATTCCGGTTGGGGAGAGAAAGGGAAGACCATGACGAACTACGCCTTTGCGAATAGCTGAAAATGTTAAATCTGTAATTGATTCGCTACCTCACCCACAGGCCGCAACTACACAACTCAAAACCAAAATTATACAAAATTCACTCTACTCCGATCAGGTAACTCTTTCGAGCATTAACAACAGTTTCCCTAATTAACTCTTTATTTTCAATTTTGAAGAATGCATCAATAAATCATTATCCAACAGCTTCCTTATCCTTATTTGACTCTCTATTTTAATCCCTTTATTCCCCAGAATGAGGGAGTCAAAAACCATTCTCTATATATACAAAATGATATTTCACACCCTCATTTAAGTGGACAATTTATCAATCATTTGATATTTTTTTACTACTTTATTTTCAAATTATAAACTTAATATTGACTTATATTTTAAAAATTAATTTCAAACATATTCAAATTTAAAACTGATATAAATTTATTTAATTTATGTCAATATAATTATAAATATTATAAACGTAATAATAATTATAAAATTTATTATTTTCAAATTTTAAATGAATCATATTAAATTTAAATTTAAAATATCACAAATTAACTTTTAAAAGTTAATATTAATCTTTATGTACGTTTCAAATTCACAATCCATTCAATACTCACTTCATAAATTACTTAACATATAAAATAAAATACATTATTTTATAATGAAATATAATTGATAAATTATACTCTCTTTTATAAATTATAAGATTATTATTAATTTAATATTTTGACTATTGGAAATTTTAACTTTTAACTTTTAAATTTTAAATTTCATTATTTAAGGAATCAATATAAGGAACATGTTGGGTATATAGTGTAAAAATTGAATCTCTACTTTGCAAATAACCTCAATAACACTGAATCTCTACTTTGCAATAACTCAATAACACTGCAGAGTAGGGATAAAGATAAGAAAACTGTTACGAATGCTCTTAGTCATGAAAAAAAATGTAATTTTTCATTTGAATTCGACTTCTGTACTTATTTTGCACCTGTTTGTAATTGTATGGGAACTTGAAATGGTTTGCAACGTGAGATCGAGTTCAAGTTTGTTACGTTTTCTCTTTGGTTTTTGAGAAACTAAAAGGAAAAGTATTAATGGTAATAATAATATAATTTATACTGTCCAATATCTTTTTTGCACATTATATGTTTGGTGAATGATACAAAGAGTTCATAGCCTTGCATTACTTAAAAAGCAGAATACAAGAGGGAATTGGAGCTTGAATTAAGATTTCTCCATTTTTTTTTATTTGAAAAATCAAAAAATGGTGCTAATGGAGTTTGGGAATTGTTCGTTCTTAGAGATGGATAGAGCTGACAATATAGAGTTAGCCAAATTAATTAGAATCATTTGAGTTGGTTATTATTTTTTATTATTTAGATTGGATAAAATTTAAACCCATATTTTTAGAAGAAAAAATAGGTACAAAACTGGATAATCATTTTCCAACCCACGTTATTATTTTGTAATGAAATTTATGTCCTTACTTACTCTTCCTCGCTCACTGCTCTACTGCTCTTCATTTACTTGTAGTAATAATTCCTAATAACAAACAAAACACTATATATATAATATATATATATATATATATATATATAGATAGATAGCAATAAACTTATTTTTTTAGTTGCACAAAAACAATCACATCATTTATAAATTATAAATTTATTCTTTTATTATATATATTCTTAAACATTCTCCCTTTCATAAAAAAAAGAAAATTAGGTGAGTTTGATATTTTAAATTTTAAAATTTAAATTGTGATGTGATTTTTTTAAAAAAAAATTAAAATGATATTTTTGTACTTAGTAATATTTCTGTACGATTTTATATGATTAACTATGCTGTTAACTAAATGAAACAAATTAAAATTAAAATTAAAATTAATTTTGAATTTTATAACATTGTAAATTGACTAGTCCAAAAACGGAATTCTTTCAGGAAATGCATATAGTTATATTCAGTATTTAATTTAATAATGATGAAAGAATAAATTAAAATATTATATTATTAAACTTATTCAATATTTTTATTTTATAATTTTGTGAAATTCTATTTGTCTCGAAGTTTAATTTAAATGATGCTTCGGGCAAAATCAATTCTCAGGGTGTGGCGGACAGTATGTACGAGCCCCGGGTATATATCCACTGCGACATGTTAATCCTTAAATTAGATAACTATTTTTTATTTCAAAATCTGAAAAGATTTAAATAAAATTTGTTAAAATTTCAAAAATTAACTAAAATTAATGAAACAATTATGTCTATAATTTTGAAACAATGCTAATAGTATTTAGTACTTTCCCAGTAAAATTATGAACCCTCGAATTAACAATATTCTTTCAGATAACTCATGCTGTAATTTCGAGATAACTCATGTTGTAATTTTCAAATAACTCATACTGTAATTTTTTTTAGTATATACAGTTCTTATAGGACAAAGACTTTTTTTCGTACAATTAAGTTATGTCGGTTGAAACTTGAAACTTGAAACCAATGCACAAAAAGTACAAGATTTTATAAAATTTTAGAGACAAAAAATCTAAAATTTTAGATTGTGTGTATAAAAAAAATTTGGGGATGAAAAATGTATAAAATATTAGAGATAAAAAGTGAAGGAATATAGAAATTAAATATCATAAATAATTTATTCAATTTGATCAGATAATACTAAGCTTAAATTTGAAATATGGGTTAACGAATATTTAACACATAATTATATAGTTTCAACTCATATTAAAAATAAGTAATATAATTTTAGTTTTTAAATATAACCGTAACTAAATTTTATAAATCAAAACTAACTCATAAGCATATTTTATCATGCCCAACTAGACCTGAGTTCTTGGATAGAGAGTTATCATCATTGTAGGCGGAGAACAAGAGGTTTGAAGGCATAGTAATAGAATTCCTGAAATTACTGGAGCAGCTTCAATTTTCTAGATTGGAAGATGGGGTGCTTCATAAAAAGATTAGAAGGATTTTGAAGAAAGAAAAATAATAGTAGAATTTGCAGATTGAAGATGGTACAACAGAGATTTCGCATAATCGTGAAGAACTATAAAAAAAAGCATATAAAATCCTGTAGCTGGAAATCATTACAGAGCAGAAGAAAGAACTTTTGACCAAACTGGATTTGGCTGAAAAATCAGCTTCATTAAAGGTACAAACTTTATTTCAATTACTCAATAAGTAAGATATGAACATATAAATAGAAAAATAAAAACATTTGTTGTTACGCTCCAAAATAGGTATACATCACTCATTTTGAGTTGTCAAATACATGGTACATAAATCAAATACAAAATTAATTATACAACTATCGTGCAAAAATACGACAAAATATAAACTGAGAGTTAATACGAATATTGTCTTCTAGGCAGTATTTAAACTCAAATGGAGTTCTTATTACATTTATTATCACACTATTTCACTGAATAGTGAGGACTACTAATGCAAACATCTGGACCGTAACTCCGTTTCCCGACTAGTCCTAACTATATTCTCATTTCTTGAAGATAACAATGTAAACAAAGTGAAATTTCAATTAAATTTCAGATAAGAAATATTATGACTAAGATAATGCAAAATAAATTATCGTTAGCCTTCAACAGTGTTAAAATGATAAAATATAATAAACATCAACTTTAACTGCAGTGGAACAAGCAATACATTAGAAGAGTCAAGTAGAGCATGATATATACTATCTTCTATGATTTAAAAAGTTTATCATCAATTTTATCGATGAGACTCAACTTAATAAATAAACTACATATCATCAAATCATCCTTGCACTACGGACCAAGGATATTCATGTAATCATCAATGGTCATGATTATACCGAATAATCTCTGGTCATAATCATACCAACCACTGTCCATCAATGCACTACAGGCCAATGAAGATTTTTACCACATCATTTATAACATTACGGTCATGATTATACCGAATACTTCATGGTCATAATCATACCAATCAATAGTACATCTATACACGTAAGCCACATATGACTTTCATCACAATACAAGCATGAGGATAATAACAATGATATAAAAATTCAATTAAATGAAATCAAATGATAAATTTTAAAGATTTATAATTTAATTTTTCCAAAATTCAATAATGTCCAAATTGTCAACACGATACTACTTTGTGGAGTAAAATTCAAGAATAATATCAGATCAAAAATGATTTGACATGAGAAAGAAATCCGGTTTTTTGTGAATGAATAATTCTCAGGGTGAATAAGACTTCATGAATAAGATTTCTTCAGAATAAGACTCGTGAATAAGATCTTTATGAATATTACTTGTGAATAATACTTGGTGAATAAGTACCCGATTAATAAGACTTTTGTGAATAGATCGTATAAATGAATAAGACTCGTAGGTGATTACTAAGCATGAAAAGCTTAAAATTTAACAAGAATATGCAGAAAATATCATTGTGAAACGATACTATATGAAGCGCAAATTTCAAGGATATTCTACTAATTTCACGGAGTATAAAAGCAATATTTTAACAAAATGAGGGTATAATCAGGAATACGAGATGAAATAATATTACTCACATACTACAGAGTATGGAATAAAATATTTTTCCTTATGAATACTGGGAAAAAAATATCCCCTAGCTCAGAAGAAAACTGGATACTGGAATAGTGAGGTAGCAGACTTTTCTTCTACTTTCTCTTTAAAGCTTCTCTCTCTATCGCTTCTCTTTCTATAATTTCTCTTGTGAGTCTTAGTGAATTAGTGAGAATGAAAGAAGAATGAGCTTTTATTTATAGAAAAATATAGTTTTAATAATTAATTGTACGTTTTGGGGCTCAAACTATTACAGTATAAACCTTCATCTTTTTCTTTATTTTTAATTTAGTCATGCAAGTATTATCAAACTTGCACCACCTTCCTGAAAGTAGTATGCACACAAGTCAATCATGTTTGATGATAAAGCATATACTTTGTAACAATCTTATTCATTTATTAATAAAAAGTATTAATTTATTAAAGGCTTTTAATTATCTACATGATGCTGTTTTATAATATGTGATAAACCCATAGTTTTAAGCAATGCTTTTAGAATAATGATGATGATCATTCTAATGAGATCTAAATTCTTAGAAAGCTTAAAACTAAAATGGTTCCCAATCATTGGATTACTAAATTGGGGATTAATGAATCCAGGATAGATTGGTATATACATACGTTCATTTGCTCATTGGATGAGGATGATTGATCTCATTATCATTTGTGTGGAGACACTAAAGCAAGTATGTAGGTGCTTATTAGAGAATAAGTTCATTCGAACGTGGCTCATTAAGGAATACCTAATGGAGTTTTACTTGCGTGTCAATAGGAATTTCAGTAGTGATAGTAGTAGTCTGTGATCCTTGGACTTGAGATCATCATAAGAGTATCTTGTGTATGATGAGTTATACTTTGACTTATTCCTTAAGACCCTTAGGGTATATCAAAGGGTATGCTTGGGTATAATAAGTTGTATGCATGGAGATAATGTATGATCGATAAAGAATCTACCACTTCTATTAAAAGAAGAGAAATGTCCTATGTGATTCGATAAATGACAACCCAAAGAGTCCTTGGTTAAAGCGTAATGAAATTAGAAAGGAGTTTTAATTTGCATTATTTGAGTTGTGCATTTAAGAGTCGAAATACATATAATTAAATAAAATAAGACTTGATGTAATTCCATGCCTTATATTTAATTGGGACATTGTATGGTGGAAGGATTGAATTGTATGGTAACTATTTACTCAAAGGTTCTTTTATGATTAATGTTGAAATCTATATTATCCGGAAAGTCGTTGATCGTTAGGAGGCTTTATCCATTATTCAGAATAAATATTATTTATTTAAATAAATTAATTGTTTAATTTATTTATTTAAATAAGATTAGAATTGATTCTAATTGATTTATTCACAACCGGTTTAATATGGAGAACCTAAAGGGCCACACCATAAAAGGAAGAATAATTATTTAAGAAGTTAATGGCATAATCGTAATAATATGTTATGTATATTTAATTTAATCTATGGTGATAGAATAAATTAAATAGCTTAATATTTATTATTTAATATTTTAGAATATTAAATATAAATTAATAAGAGGAGTCTTATTAATATTATTACAATTATTATTATTATTTTAATTTCTAAAAGAGTTTAGGAATTAATTTAATATAAGTACTCTCATTTATTCCTAATTGGATTAGGAAGGAAAATTAGTTAAAGGAGTTTAATTAATTATCCTTAATAAGATTAGGGAGCCCTTTAATTAAAAGGGTTTAATTAAATAATACCTTATTTTAATAGGGTTACTTGATATCTTTATAAGAGAGTCTTATATCGGATATCAAGACTACGATATAATTCCAATGGTTGGAGAAAGACGCTCCTTTTCTATAGAGATAGAAAAACTAGGGTTTAGCCAACCACCCATCTTCTTGAATCCTTCTTCTTCCTTGGTGGATCACCTCTAGAGGCCAAACACTTGGGTGGCTAACGTTGATCAAAGGAAGGGACCAAACCCGATGGATTCAAGTTGAACGCGAAAAGGATTGGAGGTGAACTTGTACTTGAGGAAGCTCGGATCTTCAAGGGTATGATTCTTGTTCTTTCTTTTTCGTTTAATTAATAATTGTGCATAAAGGGTGATCCGGGTATATGGTTTGTAAATTTTTAAAACTCTGATTTTACACGTTTCCGCTTATTTTTGCAATTTGATTGCGCTCATGAATATTACAAACCTAACACTTCCCTAATAGTATATCATGTGAATCAATAGTACACACATGTGAACAAATAGTTCTATACATGTGAAAAAAATAATTACAGTATAGCACCTTCATCTATACCACCATTTTTAATTTAGTCACGCAAGTATTATCAATTTTGCATCACCTCCCCAAATAGTACATATATGTGAATCAATAGTACACATATGTGAACAAATAGTTATAAACATGTGAATTAATAGCAATTAATTGCTCATTTATCAGATCAATTACCCAACACAATAGAACTATCAAACTCATCTTTAATCAACACGAACTTATTCATCATTAATATTATAACTCACAATATTTAATAACCAGATCATTCTCAGTAAAGAGGGGGCTTTTCGATAAGGATTTCTCTCTATTGGCGCGCAATTAGGTGACCAAACCTCTCCTTGACAGAACTTTCTAGACATTATCAATATTATAAATAATAATATGAATAACTTTGTCGTCTCAATTATTGATTTAATAATATAAAATATTATGATACTGTGACAATAATTGAATCAATAATATGAGAGATATTATGCAGCAATTACTATAGCAATAATTGAGTAAATTGAGTGACTTCTCAACGTAAGCATCAATAATCAATATCGTGTGCTTCTTACGCAACCACGCCAGACATCGCATTTTACCACCGTGTAGTTCAACATGGTTTAACGGTAAAACTTTCATCGTTATTTTTATAAAAGATAATTCGTCATTTTCTAACTACGACAATACTTACATTTGTAGGATCCACTGATGATTGCAGTCGCACAAATATTCCTCGTTAAAACGAATATTCTCCGACCAATCGAATATTATATAACCACTTTCTTACTTTTCAAAATTTTTAAATAATACCCACAACTATAACATTATATCAAATCCACACCATAATATTTAAAAATAATTCGAGAAAAATTAATCTTTATTCATAAAAGTTGGGGTTTTACAACCTCCCCTTCTTATGAAATTTCATCCTCGAAATTAGGGTGCGTACTTGGTATGTCGAAGAGGTGAGGATACCTTGACTTCATTTCAGATTTTAACTCCCAGGTCATTTCCTCAACATCGTGGTTTCTCCACAAAACTTTGACTTGAGGTATAACATTGAAGCGTAGAATATGATCCTTTTTATCCAATATTTTAACAGGTACCTCTTCATACGTTAAATCTTCCGTTATCTCGTCCGGTTCTAATTCAATAATGTGGTTCGGGTCTTTCACATATTTACGTAACATAGATATGTGAAAAACGTTATGAGCACGAGACATACTTGGCGGTAATGCTAGTTTATAGGCAACAGTTCCTACTCGATCGAATATTATAAATGGGCCAATGAATCGAGGATTGAGCTTTTCTCTCTTTCCAAATCTCGTAACTCCTTTTCATGGAGCAACACGTAACAACACATGATCTCCAATATTGAATTCCACATCCTTTCGATGAAGATCAACGTAACTCTTTTGTGGATCTTGTGAGGTTTTATACGTTGTCGGATCGTTTGAATCTTTTTCGTAGTCATACGTACCAACTCCAGTCCCAACAACGTTGCTTCTCCCACCTCATCCCAACATACTGGAAAACGACACTTTCTTCCATACAACGCCTCAAATGGAGTCATGCCAATACTTGTTTGATAATTGTTGTTGTAGGAAAACTCCACCAATGGTAAAAACTTGTCCCAACTTACTTTGAAGTCAAGGACACAGAGTCTTGATAAATCTTCAAGATTTTGAACAGTCCTCTCCGACTGCCCATCCGTTTGAGGATGATATACCGAACTAAATCGTAAATCCGTGCCCATAACTTTTTGCAAACTAATCCAAAATTGTGAAGTGAACCCTAAAGCTGAACCAGAGCAAGTGCAGAACCATGTCTACCAACAAGTTAAGAAGGGTTCAGGAAATGGTGATGGTACACATCTGAAACTATATGAAGACGAACATAACAGAAGAAGATCAGCTGCACCAAAGAAGATGTGGTCTAGACTCGAAGCAGAATGCAGATAGGACCACACCAAGATGCTAAGTACAGAAGATGTTCAGAGCTTAAAAACATCTTAGCAAGTTAGCACCAACAACAAAAACAAACAACATCAACAAGAAGCCAGGGCCTGAGAGGTCCTTGTCCGAAGGGACTAAATGAAGTTTCAAGCCTGCTGGGCTTGAAGAGTTCCTAGGGAACTAGAGAAGTTCTAAGGCTGTTGGCCTTGAAGAGTTCTTAGTGAACTGAAGTCCCAAGGCTGCTGGCCTTGAAAAAATCTTAGTGATTCAGGGTGATGCCCTTCCTTAGTATAAATTCTGCTAGTTGAAAGTAGAAGAGTGGATTAAGAGCTTGAGTCTCTGAACCACTTAAAATTTCTTGTGTCTTTTACTTTATGTCATTTACATTATGTACATTAACTGCTATAACTGCTATGTATGTTTTAACTGCTTACAACCGAACTAACTCTAAGAACAATGTATGTATGATTATGAATATATCAATGAAAGGGATCTTTTACTTATTCCGCTGTGCTTGAAAAGATTCTTATGTTTGTTATATGTTAAATCATTAGCAATACAAAATAAACGAGAAAAGTATTTGAAATTAAAATGATCTATTCAACCCCCCTTCTACAGATCTATATTGTGGCTCTTTGAACTAACATAACTCATTTATAGTATAGTTTATGGTCACACTTTATTTAATTAAATTCCATATTCAAATGTAATTAAACTAAAGTCAATAACAACTTATTAAATCCATTTGTCACATAATCATATTACTACAAAATTATAATTTTCATTATAATTTCATTTAATAAATTTTAATAAATTAATACATCACTTTAATTACCAAATTAAATTAAAAATATTATAATAATTCATTTAAGCCCTATAAACTCTCTAATTTAATTATTAAATTAAATTAGAATATTATCTCATAGTAATTATTTTTCTTAACTCATAAATTATTTATTTAACAAATAAATGATCAAATTAAATTAAATTAAACAAATATTTATTCAACAATAAACACATCAATTAAAATATTTATATAATTCAATAAATATTTGAAATTACAATTTAAAATTATGTATTGTTATATGACCCCCATGTGATCTCCACAAATTCCTTCATGCACTTCCCGAAGTGTGTACTCAGCTTTTGAAGGTGTCAACCACTTGAGTAGTGGTGAACTGAATGCCCTTCGGTACAGAGCTCCGTTAATAAGGATGAAGTTCGAACTCTCGTGTTTGATCTTCCTTGCATATATGCGATCTGAAGGTAAATATCCATCAACCAAATAGGAGATATAAGGCATGAGCCAACAATCCAGCTGATCCAAAGCTAATACGTCTACCTTCTGAACACTTGGTCTATCCAATACTTCCAAATATACCGAGCCGGTAAAAGAACTTGCTTCAGTTGTTGCCAATCGTGCCAAAGCGTCTGCCACTGTATTGTCCGACCGATCTATCCCTTGGCAACTGTAAAAAATGAAGTATGTGAGTTTATCTTTTACTTCGGCCATGTATTTCACCATTCTTGTCCCTCGAGCTTCATACTCACCAGATATATGCTTAACAACCAGTTGGGAGTCACTAGAAATAACCAACTTCTGAACCTCCAAGCTTCGGGCCAACCGAATTCCAGCCAAGATCGCTTTATATGTTGCTTCATTGTTTGTGGCCTTGAACTGAAACTGAATGGCCTGTTGGACTTTAAATCCTTCGGGACTTGTTAGAATAACCCTTGCTCCACTGATGTCTGAAGTTGACAACCCGTTTACATAGAGGGTCCATGAAGTTTGTACTGGTTGCGTTTGATGAATCGAACCCTTTTTAGTTACGAAAAGAACACTCTATCTGAAATCGCCAAGGCTTGTCCTTTAATTGCCGTTCGAGGGTGGTATTCCAGAACGAACTAAGTCAATTTCATTGCCCATGCGGCGAGCCGACCCAAAACTTATAGCATATGCAATACCTTATTCAATGGTTGATCGATATACACTACAACCAACCGACCTTGAAAATAATGTGTTGGGTTAAGTCCCGCAACGAGCGCAACCCTCGTGTTTAGTTGCCATCTTTGAGTTTGGAACCCGAACAGATCGATGGCGTGATAAGCTCGGGCGACAGAGGAAGGTCCGAGGATGACAATGTTAACGCTGTCAAATTTGGACCTCACTGGGTCTTCTAGTGAGTTTGGCTTTTCCTTGGTTCGATCCGCTATCATCAATTCACGCGTTGGCTTTAATGAAAATTTTGAGTGATTGTAAAAGCACTAAAGGCCTTCCTTCTGGCCAATGTTGTCTAAATTTCACCCAGGCGTCCAATCACCGAATTCACGCTTAAACATGCACAATAACAGATCACACAAGAAGCTTGATGGCTTGTGCCGCCGGGTGAGAGCTCCGATGTGAGAATGAGTACAAACTGGTACAAGGTTTAACAATGGAGGCTTTAGTATTTATTGCTCAAAAGGATATTATCTGTTAATAGAAGTCGAGCCTTGTATTTATAGCCATTCTCATCACCTCAAAACCCTCCTCTAAGACGGATTAGGACTCCTAAACATGGCAGTTACCATTATTTAGGTCCAACACAATCTCCTTAAAAGGTGCAAGTTGGATATGATCCAAACACTTATCCTTGGAGTTTAGTATTTAAATATGGTTAGGAACAGAATCCTTAACCACTTAACCTTCTTATTACTCCAAACTCCATACAAAGGCCAACCCACTGTATGGGCCCAACCCAACTGAACCCGTGTAAATTGGCCTAGGCTCCGAGCCAAAGGGACTCGAATGCCCGACCTCGAACATCACCAAACCGAACAGAACTTCGGCCCATAAGACTCAGATGCCCGAACCCGAACACCTCCAATCCCCTTTCTGGCTTTGTCCCATTTGGCTCAATATACCCTTCTCAACCCAGGCCTTCAGCCCACCTAGAGGTCGGTAAAATACTCCCGAACACTTATTTATCTGGAATCAGTAACCCCACATTAGTGATCTAACGATTATAACAGTATGAAAGAAAATGATAACACTTACGAATATGAAAAAAAATTATATCCCTTACCTTAGTAGGAGATTATATCTGACTGTTATATAGGAGATTAACTTGAGAAAATCTTGCACTATTAAGAACATTTACAGTATCCTTATACTCAAAAGAAATACTCACAATATTATAGTGGAAGATTTTTATATTTTTGGTGTGTTTTTCATTGTTCAACTGAGCAATCTATATTATAGGAGAATATGAGCACATTAGGGTAAAAAAAAACTTTTCAGGAGAAAAATCGGACACCTCAAAATTGAAAGACTTTGCAATATGATAATGTTAATATATTATATTGCAAAGTTAGGCAACTTATTTTGGCACCTTGTTTTTATATTACAAAGTTAGACACATTATTTTGACACCGTATTTCTTTGAGTGTCACCGACTTATTATAAAAGTTATAATATTATATTATTTTAATATAATATTATAATAATATATTTGAATCCATATTATTGTCGAAGAAGATAATTATGGAAAAATATATCAAACTTACAACAAACGCCTCATGCTAAACCCCTCTATTTATATCAAATATTGAACAAACATCCACCACGCATTACCTATCATACTTATCTTTAATCAATTATTTACACATTTTCAATATTTCAATAATTATTCTTAATTAATATTATTGACTCACAACACTCACAACCAGATCGTTCCCATGAAATAGGAGGCCTTCTATAGAAACGACGCATAATTAAATAATTTCTTTCCTTGACAACATTGATAGACATTGCCAATAATGTTATATGGTTTAATAATATTATATCAAATAATATGAGTTTTCGTATCGTGTCAATTATTAATTTAATAATATAAATTATTGTGCAGTTGCTACTATAACAATTATTGCTTCAATAATATGAAGTATTGTGTAACACCGTGTGATACTGAAAAATACTGTGTGCCGTTGTACTTTTTTCACTGGGTATTAAAACAGTTAAAAGTTATAGTACTGTTGACAATTTTTATTTAAAAAGTTATTTATGTTGTTTTCTGCATCTGACACTATTTCGTTGTAGGCCCACCAATAATTGGTTATTTTAACGTCGTCATACTTTTACCTAATATTCCCGACAAAACGAATATTCGCTGACACAAAGAATATTTTCCGTCATATTTTTATAATTTGCACATATCATCATTAACTTTAACCTTTTATCAATTTAACCATTTACTATTTAGAATAATAATTATAAAAAAAATATTTCATAAAATTCAGGGTCTTATAATAACTATTATACATAATTTAATTTATTTCAAAATAAGAAATATGAACATAAGTAGCTCAAAAAAAAATTTAAAATCTAAATTGTAAAAATTATGTACAAAAATTAACATAAAGAATAAAGTTTTAAAAATGATAAAATTATCATTAAAAATAATTAATAAATAAAAATGAAAAAATTTCAAAATTAACATGTGAAAAATAAAATAGTCTACTAAGTTAAAAGAAATATTACTTCTTATATTCAAAATATTAATATATATATATATATATATATATATATATATATATATATATATAACTAGCTGAGTCCCGTGCCTTCGGCACTGTGTGGACGGTGGAATTTATCTCAAATTTTGAACGGCGCAGATAATTTATTGAGTGAGCGGGAAATTCAAAATTATTTGTATCTTATTAGATAGACTAGCTGGGTCCCGTGTCTCCGGCACTGTATGAACGGTGTGATTTATCTCAAATTTTGAACTGTCCAGATGATTTATTAAGTGAGCGAAAAATTCAAAATCATTTGTATTTTATTAGATAGATTTAAGAATCGGAAATTAGACACAGTGTTTTGGTTCATGTTCATTTTTTTGGTTTTGGTTCGACATTTGACTTTTCCTACATGAAGTTAATTACTCCCTCCGTTCTTAAAAATTATCGTTTTAGGAGAAAAAATTTATTCCAAAAAATTTGTCATTTATAACTTTCGAGGAGAATAAATTATTTACTTTCCTATATTATTCATACCTTCTCTCGTTGTCCCAAGAAATTTTCTTCATTGTATTAATAGTTTTCAATTTTTCATAAAGGGTTAGTGATAGAATTTCAAATAAATTTTACTTGATAAATGACATTTCCTTAATCCATGTGCCAAAATTTTAAACGACAATCTTTTAAGAACGGAGTGAGTATTATTATTATTTATCAATTCAAATTGGAAATTGGAATAAAAGCATTTACTGAAAGCTTATTTAGAAGATAAGAAGGCAGTTTGTTTTAGTCCGGAAACTGAAAGATGGCCTCAATTCCGTGTACTGCTTCTGCTACTATTATCCAACTAAACTTCGCCTCCAAACCCAATAATTATTCTTCCTCCTCCTCCTATTTAGTCTGTTCATGTGTGTCGACTCCATATCACTCCGAGCTCAATTCTCAGTTTATGGGTGTCCAAAAGAGGCTCGGATGGTTCAGACCCTCCAGAATTGGACCCAGTTCAGCCGGGTCTAGAGCCACTTGCTGGTTCAAGTTTGGCAAGAATGGCGTTGATGCTGAGAAAGCTGGTATTTATGGTAGCCAATCCCGCAACGATTTCGACCGCGATGATGTAGAACAGGTCAGGTCCCATCTCTCTCTCTCTCTCTCTCTCTCGGTTGGTGCAGATATCCGTCAAATTATATTTTCTTTCTGCATTTATAATTGTCATCAGATCGAGTTTCAAACTTTTTATTCTGATAATAGTTATCTTTACGTTACATCTTTGAGACAGACATGATGAGCCTCGACACTGTTTCCTTTTCCTACTTTGAACTTGTCCCTAAGTTAATGAATAACTGTCTTAAGCAATAGAGAGCTAATTATTCATTGTGTGGAATAACTTCAAAGCTTATCAATCTAGGCAAATCTACGATAATGCACTTAGGATATAAAGAGAATGGTTGCCCTAAGAGATGCTTCTTGTGCTTGGACTTAGTAGTCCATTAATTGCAGAGGAATCTTGAGAGAATTCCCATCAAAAAAATGCACCATGTCTCAGGTTGAGTTGGATGCTAAGCAATTAATCTGCTCCTTATGCAAGGCCAAAGAAAAATATATTCCATTTGTTCCACAAAAACAGTTTCATTTGCAAAATTTAATAACTTTCCGTATCTAACCCAAAATTTATTGATTGTTTAGTATGGTAAACTTGAGAATAATGTTTCATTTTTTACTACCATCAAAAGAAATTGGAATTTTTTCTGGAACAATTCTTTTTTCTTTTTTTCTTTTTTGGGGGCAAATGAGATTTTTTGTGGAACGGAGGAGGAGTAACATTTTAGCTCAAAACTAATTGGTTTCAGGTCCTTATGAGTCATCTCGGAATACAGAGGTCTAAGCAAACAAATGCATAGTGAACTTGCCATGGATTAGTGTGTTATGCAAACTTTAATTGCATGTGTAGTGCTCTCCAATAGGCAGATGTGTTACCTAAATTTCTTGAGAAATAGTGGAAAGTTATCACTTGCTAGGGAGAGGCCACCTTCCTATCTGCTGCTTGGATTTTCATTACCAGGATCCATTAGTATCAATTTCAAGTTCGAAAAATCTCTCATTTGGAGTGGGGTTATATGGGTTGTAGCGTGTCAATGTTCCATCTATAACTGTAGCAGTGATTTATTCTTTAGTGTGACAATTGTTGCCTGCTGGGATATTGAGAACAGCTTTGCGGGCAATTTTAATAAGCCATATATGAAAAAATTGAAAATTATATTGTATAAATATGTTTAATTATTGTGAGTTTGTGACTGACTTAGCTGGTCTCATATCTTTCTCTTGCTTTAGATAGTCATGAAGGAAACGAAAACAAGTTTTGTGGCTGCTTTTGTACAGCCAACAATTTGTGGCAGAACCTTCCATTAGTGGAGATCCCAAGAAAGACTTATCAGGTAGATAAGAATGAATTTGAAAGGAAGTTCTTTGTATATAGAGTTAGTCCTTGTGATGCATGACAGATTTAGGATGAATAATTAATGGAAAATAAACTAGTATTTAAACTCCACGTTTAAACCACTAGGATCTCTCAAGTGTATCAACTCCACGTATCAACACCAAGATAGATAAAATACCTCTACGTTATGAATAAAATAATCAACTTCAATATCAATAGTATGTAGTCTAAATGACTTGTGAGGATTACATCACTATTTAAAGAGACAAAACCCTAATATTACTTGGAAAATAATAAAAATACTAAATGACTAAAATACCATTATTAATAATTTCTAATCACTAATTAATGTCCTAAATCTCCAGTAATAAATAAAATACATAAATCACATCAACTACTTTTATATTAAACATAATAAAAGTTCCAAATAATAAATATAAAAAATCTTTTATTTGTTCTTGACTTGGAGTCCCCATCATTCTCCTCTTGTTGGAGAAAACTCGAGCTCGAGTTTTATAATATGATAGAATAAGCCATGAACTCCCCTGCAACGGAAGAACATTTTGGAATACCTTTGACGACATCATCACGATGTAAGGCTCAAATGTTTTTAGAAAGAGAATTGATGATAGCATCGTTTTTGTATTCAAGGGTGCTAAAAAGAAGCTTGGACTATTCTGATGAATAGTGTCGATGTACAACAAGCTCGGAACGGTAGATTAACAGTAACTGGTCGGCAATGAACAATCTTTTTTTTTCTTTTTCTTTTTCAAAAATCCAAGATCTCCCAAAAATAAGAAATTGATGGAGAAGCCTTGAGCTATGATACCAAAAATGACGCAGGACAAATTTAGAATGAAGAAATAATGAAAAATAAATTAGAATTTAAACTTCACGTTTAAACTCTTTAAGTGTATCGACTTCACGTATCAACACCAAGATAGATAAAATACCAATACGGTATGAATAATATAAGCAACTTCAATATCAATAGTATGTAGTCTAAATGACTTGTGGGGATTACATCACTATTTAAAGAGAGACAAAACCCTAATATTACCTGGGAAATAATAAAAGTACTAAACGACTAAAATACCTTTATTAATAATTCCTAATCACTAATTAATGTCCTAAATCCCCACTAATAAATAAAATACATAATCACATCAACTACTTTTATATTAAACATAATAAAAGCTCCAAATAATAAATATAAAAAAACTGTTCTTGATATGGAGTCCCCATCATTCGGAGATCCACAAACAAGAGTTCAAAATCTCAAATTTCTTAAGCCCGATAGTCTTTGATGTAAGATCAAATTAATCTGATAAGTGGTGGTTTTTGTTGAATTTAGTGACTTAGAGCAAGCTATAACTATTATCTAAACAGAGAGGTAGAATTACCATGTATATTGATCCATCAAATTCCTTTAGTGATAACAAAATCTCTTCCATGTTTCATTACAACATCAAAATTTTGTATTGCTCACTAGTGTTTGGATCGCATTGGATTTTTTTTATTCTCTTAATACCTAACCCTCCCATACTTTACAATTTAGTTACCATTCCAACCGTAACAGGTTGACTTCCATCTCTTCGGATAAAAACACACAAATCAGAAGACTTTGGTCCAATGGTTACCCTTAACAATTGCTTACCAAGTGAATGAATATTTGAACATCAAAAATGCGGCCTCCATTCGAGTGCCATGATGCATTGAGGTGTTGGGTGGCCGGGGGGTAGGGAAGTGGTGTTGGAGGCTGAAGCCTATGGGTATTATCATAATAGATATCCTCTCAAACATCTTATCTTGTTGTATTATTATAACAATGCTCCCTCTGTGCCACAAAAAGACTCACAGTTGTAATAAAATTTTATAGTTTAGTATTGATGATATATACTGAAACTATGATGATAAACTTAAGCATATTGTTTCAATTTATACTACAATCATAGGAAACCATACTCTTTGTTGAAATAAAAATTAAAAAAAGCTGGTACATGGGACTCTATTTGTGGAACAAAGGGAGCATAAAACAATTTAGTTTGATCATATTGTTTCAATTTATACTACAATCATAAGAAACCATATTCTTTGTTGAAATAAAAATTAAAAAAGCTGGTAAATGGGACTCTATTTGTGGAACAAAGGGAGTATAAAACAATTTAGTTATTATTTAGTTCTATATGAATTTTGAAAAGCAATATCCATTTTATAGGATAAGTTAGTGATCATCATGGAAGGATCCTAATTATAACAAAAAAATATAAAAGAAAAAACATTATTATCTTTGACAGTACTTCAATTACATGGGTATGCTTGCTGTGGAGGGTACATATGATAAGATGGAGGCTCTACTAAGCCAGAATATCCACCCAGTAGACATATTGTTGATACTGGCTGCCAAAGAAAGTGACAAGCCTAAAATCGAAGAGTTGCTCAGAGCTGGAGCAGATTACACCGTCAAGGATGCAGATGGACAGACAGCTCTTGATAGGGCAATCAATGATGAAATCAAGGACTTCATCCTTGGTTTTTCGGCTCAGAAGGCATAATTTAAAGCTTTTCAGATGTATGAATGTTCATATTTGTACTTTTTATTTTCTTAACTGTGATTCTTTGATTATCAACCATTTGATTACGCTTCTCTGTCAACTTTAGCACTTTAGCTGTTGTATTTGAATCTTGAATGCGGAAATGAAGATTAAATTTAAGTTATAATTGTATATTTAGATTTTGGTATGATAGTAGCTTA
The DNA here is from genome assembly GCA_020205615.1 of Panax quinquefolius. NCBI lineage: Eukaryota > Viridiplantae > Streptophyta > Magnoliopsida > Apiales > Araliaceae > Panax > Panax quinquefolius. The sequence continues at coordinate 129,884,194 of CM035170.1, forward strand.
AAACCTATCAACCATTTACTTTATATATTTCTTAAGTGTAAAACTGTACCTGGTGCGGGTTAAATTCACTTTTCTTGATCTCGGTTTATAAATACATTACATTGGATTGAAATTTTTAATGATCAACTTATTGAACTAAACGTTATTTATAAAAAAAATGAAATAATCGACTGTTTTCGTTTGCGAGTTAACAAAAACTTGACGTAACAATATGTGGCATTATCTAAGTGGAATATTTATTTAAATAAAACACTAAAAATGTTGACTAATATAATTATGTACCTTTAAATATTAAGAGGCTTAGCAAAAACCCTAAAATTCCAAATTGAGGCTAGAATACATGACCAGAAGCGACGAAGAAGATAAGGGAAAGAATAGACGAAGTAATAGGAAGGCAAAATGAGTAGCTGAAGCAAAATAAGTATCACAAGTCGCAGTGATGAGTGGAAGATGCCCAGAACTGCAGGGACGTGCTGATGTGGTTTAATCGCGCCGATGTGGATAGTATGGAAAGAGAGAACTGTTGGAAATGAATTTGACAAAATAAATATTAAAATATTTTGAGGTTTAATTTAATGTGGAACCCACACTTCGGAAATGTCGGGTCCATGCACCTATGAGTTCTCCGCGAGGAGTATAACGTGGTATATTTATATGTTTAAATTCATTAAAAATTGAATGAGAAAATTGACTCCAAAGTCACCTACTTGAAATGTTATAAATTGCAAAAGTCCCACATAGGACATTAGAGGGAAAAATGAAGAACATATATATGGGATGTTTGATCAATGGAAAGGGCCCTAAGGGTCACCCCACTTTTGTGGAAGAGAGAGGACCTAGCCAAGGCTTGGTTCAAACCCACACGTGCGCCGCTGCTCGGGCGGGTGGGTCAGGTCATGATACATATTTTTTGGACAAAATCTGTTTAATATTTTATCAAATTTTGTTAAATGATTATCATGATACTACGTAGTTTTGCCAACGATAATAAACCGCGAAATTATTCCTATAAATAATCCATGTGGGAGCCTAAAAGGATATATTAATTTTTCCCGTTCTGCATAACTTTTTCCGTTCCTGTTCCTTTCCTTCACGCTCGCAAAGAAATTTCGGTTCAGATTCGCATCGCAGAATATTTTCCCGTTCCATTCTGCAATCTTCTCCCCGTTTCTGAGTAAATATATCCATGCACCATTTTTCATGCATCATTACTGTAATTACTGTAAGTTCAGTACATAACATATAATTTGGTTCGAAATGTTCTTAATTTTGAAGTGCTTCTAATTAAGAACTGGAATCCGTTTTATCTTGGGATGCAATTATTCATTTAATCCTTTAGCACCAGCGAGGGAATAAATTTGCTTCAAGGAGACTTTGTGAATTCAAAGGGCTCGGATTTATCTATTTCATAATTTCCAGAATCTGACTTTATTTTATTTTCTAATTTCGACTTTATATATTTATATTAAATATTACTATTATTACGTAAATACAATCTTAAAGCAAATTTATCGATTATGTAATTGTAGTCTTATTTATTTATGTGAATGTAAAATCGCTTTTAAAACAAATTTTCTATACAAATATTATTATGTAGAAACAGTAATTAAAAAGAATAAAAGAATATTGATTGCATGTTAATATATACTATTATGTTATTATTTATTATTTATATTACATGAATATTATATATATTAGTTGTTAAGCGATTTATATATTACGTTATTATATAAATTCCATGTTAATTGATTGCATGTTAACATTCCGTTATTCTGTTATTGTTTAAATATATATGAGTAATACAGTATTGTTAGTACATAGTATCAAATCCAGTAAGAATTGAATGAGAAAATTGACTCCAAAGTCACCTACTTGAAATGTTATAAATTGCAAAAGTCTCACATAGGACATTAGAGGAAAAAATGAAGAACATATATATGGGATGTTTCTTTCGATGGAAAGGGCCCAGGGGTCACCCCACTTTTGTAGAAAGGGAGAGGACTCTAGCTGAGGCTTGGTTTCAAACCCACACGTCTTGGCGTCGTCATTGTCTCCAAGGGTGGGTCGGGTCATGATATATAATTTTTAGACAAAATCTGTTTAATATTTTATCAGATTTTGTTAAATGATTATCATGATACTACGTAGTTTTGCCAACGATAATAAACCGCGAAATTATTCCTATAAATAATCCATGTGGGAGCCTAAAAGGATATATTAATTTTTCCCGTTCTGCATAACTTTTCCGTTCTGTTCTTTTCCTCCGGATTAAAGATATTTCAGTTCCCGCTCGCATGAATATTTTCCTGCCCGATTCTCGCAATCTTCTCCCCGTTTCTAAGTAAGTATATCCATACACCATTTTTCATGCATCATTACTGTAAGTTCAGTACATAACATATAATTTGGTTCGAAGTGTTCTTAATTTTGAAGTGCTTCTAATTAAGAACTGGAATCCGTTTCATCTTGGGATGCAATTATTCATTTAATCCTTTAGCACCAGTGAGGGAATAAATTTGCTTCAAGGAGACTTTGTGAATTCAAAGGACTCGAATTTATCTATTTCATAATTTCCAGAATCTGACTTTATTTTATTTTCTAATTCCGACTTTATATATTTATATTAAATATTACTATTATTACAGAAATACAATCTTAAAGCAAATTTATCGATTATGTAATTGTAGTACTATTTATTTATATGAACAGAAAATCAGTTTTAAAAACAAATTTTCTATACAAATATTATTCAGAGAAGCAATGAATTAAAAAGAATAAAAGAATATTGATTGCATGTTAATATATACTATTCGTTATTATTTATTATTTATATTACATGAATATTATATATATTAGATGTTAAGCGATTTATATATTACATTATTATAAAATTCCATGTTAATTGATTGCATGTTAACATTCCGTTATTACATTATTGTTTAAATATATATGAGTAATACAATATTGTTAATACATAGTATCAAATCCATTAAGAATTGAATGAGAAAATTGACTCAAAAATCACCTACTTAAAATGTTATAAATTGTAAAAGTCCCACATAGAACATTAGAGGAAAATGAAGAACATATATATGGGATGTTTGCTTTCGATGGAAAGGGCCCTGGGGTCACTCCACTTTTGTGGAAGGAGAGGACCTAGTGAGGCTTGGTTCAAAACCCACACGTCTTGTGCATGTGGCCATTGTCAGGCGTGTGACGCCCTAAAATTAGGTATATACGTCACCCATCTTGGGTCGCCAACTACATGGTACATAAATTCAAATACAACTTACTAATATAAGCTGTCATATACAATACGACATAAAGCGTGAGTTTGAATACAAATATTGTCTACTAGATATTATACAAACTCAAAAGGAGTCCTCATTACAACTATTATTACACTATTTCACGAATAGTGAGGACTACTAATGCTTATCCTCGGACCATTACTCCGTCCCGACTCGTCCGGCCTATGTTCTCATTTCACGAAGAGAAGCGGTGAAAGAAAAGGTGAGCTCAACTAGCCCAAGAAGAAATATTATGACTAAGATAATGCGAATAAATTATCATTAGCCTTCAATGATGTTAAACCGATAAAATCTGATAGACAACAAGTTTAAGCTGCAATGAATAAGCAATCCATTAAAAGAGTCAGTAGAAAATAAAATCTACTATCTTTTATGATTTAAAAGGTTTTTCATCCTTTGTTATATGAGACTCGGCTTTTAATGAATAAACCACAATATCTAATCATCCCCGTACTACCACGGTCAAGGATTTTCATCAAATTATCAATGGTCAGCGACTATCTTGAATCACCCCCCGGTCATAATCATACCAAAAACTATCCACCACCATTGCATTACTAAAGCCATCGAGGACTTTTGTCACATCATTTATATCAAGCCATGATTATACCGAATGAACCACGGTCATAATCATACTAAGTTCATCTATGCACGTAAGCAAAGATAACTTTCAACATAATATAAACATGAGGATGATGACAATGATATAAGAATTCAATAAAACAAGTTCAAGAATTAATTTATCTAGGAATTATTAACGTGAAAATTGTCAACAAGATCTTTGTTTTGTAGAGTAAAATTCAAGAATGATCGGAAGAATATTTCCATGAAAAGATATTTGGATGAAGCTAAATATCAAGGATATTCCACTAATTTCATGGAGTATATAAGTCAAAGATTTAACCATTTGGGTATAATAAAGAATGGAATAACAAAAGAAATCACCGTAAATGCAGTACTTGGCATGATAAAGGTTATTCCAATGTAATAATAATAACGGAACCAGTCGTGAAATTCACACCAAGACAAGATGATCCAATGTAATAATAAATCTGTGAATAATAAACAATGGAACCGTGTCGGTGTAAAACACACGACGAGGATATTCCAATGAGAATAATAAATGCGGAATAATAAACAATGGAACCAGAAATAAGGTGTAAAACACATGCATGAGGATATTCCAATGTAATAATAAAGAATAGAATAATGAGAAGAAGATCAACAAGTATAGGGATTCGCAGATACAAAGTTATTCCAATGAATAAATAAGAATGGAATAATATAAGGATTTCACCAAGTATAGGTATATCCGCATCTACAAAGTTATGTATAGGGTATACCACTTTTACAGGAGTTATTCCAATGAATAATAAACAATGGAATAACAATGAAGTTCTCTTCATGAATACAAAAGAATAACACCCTTTAGGTACAACAAATAATATTCCCTACTACCGAAAAAGACATCGGATATCAAAGTAGTGAAGTACCGTAATACTCTTCTTCTTCTCTCTATATATTTTTTCTCTATAGATTCTCTCTATAATTTCTCTCTCAGAGTTTCATTGAATTCGTAAGAAAATAATGAAGGAATGAGCTTCTACTTATAGAAAAATAGAATGCATAGTAATTAATCCATGAAGCGGTCCAGATTGATTTACTTTAATCGACGGTCCATATTTAAAGCAAAATCTTTTAAATAAAATATCATATATTCTATTTATATGAAAACATTTTACTATGCAAACACTATGCAACACTATGCAAAACACTATGCAACACTATATCATAATAAAATATAATATATTCTATTTATAGAATAACTTTAATAAAGTATTACATTTTATATAAAAAGATGTTTACATTTTATTACGTTAATAATCTGAATAAAACAAAGCGTCATTATCATTATAATAATTCATATTATTAATCGTGATAATGGAATCAAATTGAGTGACTTCTCACATAAGCATCGATAATCAATACTGGTGTGCTTCTTATGCAACCACACGTATTCGTATTTTACTATAAGAGTAGTTCAACAAGATCAATGGTAAAACTTCCGCCGTTATTTGATAAAATATTTTTTTGTCGTTTTTTCAATCCGAGCAATAATTACATTGTAGGGTCCACCAATGATTGAGTAGTTATACGAATATTCTCTGTTAAACCGAATATTCCCCGACCAATCGAATATAATATAACCACTTGCATACTTTGCAAAATTTATAAATACTACCAACAACTATAATATTATCTCAAATTCACACCATAATATTAAAAATTATTTAAACAAAATTTAAATCTTTATTGATAAAATCGGGGTCTCACAATCTCCTCCTTATGGAATGGAATTTCTCCTCGAAATTAGTGGTACGACACAGTATGATAAGAGTTGAGGATACCTTGAATACCTTTATCGTTAAAAATATTAAATTCATCTTCATAATCCGCCAAAGATATTCATTAACAATTCATCTTTGCACTACAAATTTAAAGATATATCTGTTGTAAAACCAATAATCTTTGAGATCGCAGTTTTAATAAGTATCACGACCACGAATTATCCATGCACCTTCTTGGCCAAGGATATTCGTGTTTTCAATCTGATCGTGATTATCTTGAATAATCCGTGGTCATAATCATACCAAGTCTATCAATGCACTACTGATTAAAGATGACTTTTACCACATCTCTGGCGACGCCCCAAAATAGGTATACATCACCTATTACGAGTTGTCAATACATGATGCGTAAACAACTACAACTTTATTATTACAACCAGTAAAAGCTGTGAGTTTGAATACAAATATTATCTTCTAACATAATATCGTAAGACCCAAACTTTTATAAATAAAGATGAATTTTTCTATAAATATTATTTTTGAATATTATGGAATAAATTTGATATAATGTTATAGTTGTGGGTAATATTTATAAATTTTGCAAAGTATGGAAGTTGTTATAAAATATTCGTTTGGTGGGGAATATTCTTTTTTGTTAGGGAATATTCGTACAACTACTCAATCATTGGTGGACCCTACAATGTAATTATTTTCGGATTGAGTAAACGACAAAAAATATTTTATAAAAATAATACGGAGGTGTTACTGAATTAAAAGCGTTGAACTACCCGGTGGTAAAAGTATAAAGAATCTGGCGTGGTTGCGTAAGAAGACACGGTATTGATTATTGATGCTTACGTTGAAGTTACTCATTTATGTTCAATTATTCTTTGAAGTAATTCTTTGATCATATCTCTTATATTATTGATTCAATTATTGTCACAAGATATCATCAGTATAATATGTTATAGTATTAAATCAATAATTGAGATGATAAGTTATAAATGATTAATAATTGTTGAAAGATTAAATATGTGTTGATGAAAAATAAAATGATTTGTGGTAAGTTTGATTATTTTATGGGGGGGCTCATATGTCATCATCTAAGAGTCTCTTCATCAATAGTAATTACCTCGGCCAATCAATAAGTAATTACCCTTGTGAATAGTATTTACCTTCGTCTAATAAGTAATTACCTTCGTCAATAGTAATTACCCTTGTGAATAGTATTTACCTTCGTCGATAGTATTTACCTTCGTTAATAGTAATTACCTTTACCAGACGTCGAACCACTTGTCGTTTCACATTCTGAGCGAGGCCGAACCACTTGTCGTTTCACATTACAAAGCGCCAAACCACTTTTCTTTTCACATCATTAGTCGTCGAAGCCACTTGCCTTTTTCACATCTAAGCGGTCTTAAGCTAGAAATCTTCTATAAATAGAGGCCTAGGGCTTCATTATTTTTTACTGAATTCATTCAAGCTATAGAGAGAAAGTATAGAGAGAATAAGAGAAAGAAGAAGAGTATTTTGTTCTTACAACCGCAATTTTCAATCTCTACCAAAAGTAAGGGGTGTTATTCTTTCTTATTCAATGAAGAGAAGCTGTTGTTATTCCATTGCTTATTATTCATTGGTAAAACACATGATACGCTGGTTTACCCTATACTTGGTGACATTCTTCTATTATTCATTGGAATATCACATCGTGTGTTTTACACCTGGACCGATTCTCGCTTCTTTATTATTATTACATTGGAACATCACATGCATGTGTTTTACAGGACTGGTTAAAATTTTTATTATTATTCTGTTGGAACATCCATGTCGTGTGTTTTACAAGGACTGGTTAAAATCTTTATTATTATTACATTGGAACATCACATGCATGCGTTTTTACGCGGACCTGGTTCCGTTATTTATTATTCTGTTGGAATAACTTGCACTGTCTTGATCTATCGCATGCGTGGTGATTTCTTTTGTTATTCTATTCTTTATTATACCCGGTTGGTTAAAAATTTGACTTGTATACTCCATGAAATTAGTGGAATATCCTTGATATTTGCGTTTCATCCGAAGATCTTTTCATGGAAATATTCTTCCGATCATTCTTGAATTTTACTCTACAAAACAAAGATCATATTGATAATTTGGACGTTAATAATTCTGAATAAAATAATTCTTGAACTTGTTTTATTGAATTCTTATATCATTGTCATCATCCTCATGTTTATATTATGTTGAAAGTCATCTATACATGGCTGTAGTGCGTAGATGGACTTGGTATGATTATGACCGAGACTATTCGGTGTAATCGTGGCCGAAAGTAATGTTACAAATGATGTGATAAAAATCCTCGATGGTAGTAGTGCATTGGTGGACGATTGTTGGTATGATCATGACCATTAATGAATACACAAATATTCTTGGCCCGTAGTGCATGAATAATTGTGGTCGGATATCTAAAGAATATCCTTGGCCAGTAGTGCAGGGGTGATTCGATGATGTGGAATATTTATTAAAGTCGAGTCTCAATTTATAACAATGATGAAAAACCTTTTAAAACCTAAAAGATAGTAGACTTTATTTTTACTTGATTCTTTTAATGGATTGCTTATTTCACTGCAGATTAAACCGGTTGTCTATTGTATTTTATGAGCTTAACATTGTTGAAGACTATTGATAATTTATTCGCATTATCTTAGTCATAATATTTCTTCTTGGGCTAGTTGAGCTCACCCTTTCTTTCACCTTTTCTCTCGTGAAATGAGAATATATTTGGGACGAGTGGGGAAAGCAGTGATGGTCCTCAAGATAGCATTAGTAGTCCTCACTATTACGTGAAATAGTGTGATAATAATTGTAATGAGGACTCCTTTTTGAGTTTTATAATATCTAGTAGGCGATATTTGTATTTAAACTCACAGTTTTATGTATTAAGTTGTATTTAAATTACATACCATGTAAGTGGTGACCCAAGATGGGTGATGTATACCTAATTTTGGGGGGCGCCACAATTGGTATCGAGCTTAGGGATATGATCCTGGCTAAGATGTGAGAATAGTACTAGGAGGGAGAGGCGGGGAATACCTTCATTAGTATGACCTACCTAAGTTTATGTCTTTATTTTATTGGTTGGTGGGAAGATAGGGATAATTTGTTACATGTCAATTAACCTTTTTTTTTGGCGATGTCGAAAATGACATCCGAGAATGTTGAGAATAAGAATGGGCGCTTGCGATCGTTGATTCACCACATATCAATAATCGAGGATAATGTGCATCGGAAGGCGAAAATCCTCATGCAAACAACAACACCGACCAAATAATGAATGATCAAATGTTTAGAGGCTTTACGCAATTTATGCGGCAAAAGGAAAGAGCGACTCTGTCCAAAACGTAGGTGGAAACACGGAAAACTCTCGGTGGTCACCGCTAAACAATTCAAGGATTTGGGACCACCGGAGTTTAAGAGAGAGCCAAAACCACTTCGGCGGAAGCATGGATAAAAAGATTACACAAGATATTTGATGTCTTGGGATGCTCCGAGGAGCAAAAGGTTCCTTTCACGCCTTTATGTTTGGAGAGGCGGATTCTTTGGTGGGAATTCCAGAAAGCGACTCAACCTCTTTGATGAAGATATCTTGGGAGAAGTTCCAGAGTCATTCAACGACAAATACTTTCACGAAAGTATTCGCCACATGAAGGAGGTGGAGTTTATCAAGTTGGAACAAAAACAATATGGCCAGGTGTCGCAATACGAGGCAAAATTTGCGGAGTTATCACGGTTTCGTCCTACTTGGTGGATAATGAAGAAGAGAATGGCGCGAATGTTTTAAGAGGTTTGAAGCGGGAGATACGTAAACATCTTATTTCTCATAAAGCGTGTTTGTATTAGGATGTTGTAAATAGGGCTCGATTAGTGGAACGCGATAATGAGTCAACGCAACTAAAAAGAAGCGGCAAGAAAATTATAATACCAAATGAGAGTAGTCATCAAAGCGGTGACAACAAGCGTGGAGGGAATCAAGCAGGCGGATATGGTAACCACCGGTGGTAATCGTACAAAACAATAAGAATGGACATTTCAAGAAAGCGGAGATTCAACAATGATGGAAAGCGTCAAACACCAAAGACCCATTGTTAAGGAAGGAGAAAGACCACCTATCATATGCTTTAAAATGCGGAGGAGAGGACACATCATCAAATCTGCGTCGTCATGCGAGTCAAAGCATGTTATAATTGTGGAAGAGAAGGTCACTTAGCTCGATTTTGTCGCCATAGAAGACAAATTCAGCTAGGATGGAGGCACCAAAGGCCATCCCGGAAAATTCAAAACCGTGGCAAGAGGAGAGCGTTTGTTGTGACCTCCCAAAGAGCAAGGAATCGAATGAGGTCATCACGGGTAAGCTTATCATAAACTCTAATGAAGTCTATACTTTATTTGATACCGGTTCTACCCATTCTTTTATTTCTCCTACTTGCGCTCATCGATTAAATTTGACTCAGGAGAAATTAGACTTTGACTTATCTCGTGGAAACTCCGTTGGGAGAAACCTTCATTACATCCTTTGTTTATAAGTCTTGTTTGGTTCAAATCGGTACCCTCACATTACCCGTCGATCTTATTTCATTAAAAATACTTGCATTTGACGTGATTCTGAGGATTGATTGGTTAACTACTTATCATGCAAAAATTGATTGTTTTCGTAAGGTTGTTAGCTTTCATATTCCTAATCAACCTATTATGCGAATTCAAACGACCAAACCATTAAAATCAATCACGGTCATCTCAAGCCATAAAGCTATTCGTTTATTGAAAAACGGATGTCAAGCTTTCTTAGCTCATATCACGATTTAAACAAAAATACGTCGTTTTGAACGATATTTCTATTGTTAATAAATTTCCGACGTATTCCCGAAGAACTTCTGGCCTACCCGAGGCGTGAAATTGAATTTTGTATCGACCTTGAACCCAGACAAAACCTATTTCCAAAGCCCCATATCGAATAGCTCTATTGAACTTCGTGAGTTAAAGACCCAACTGCAAGAATTGTTAGACATTGGCTTTATTCGTCCTAAGTACTTCTCCTTGGGGTGCTCTCATTCTATTCGTGAAGAAGAAAGATGGGAGTATCGCGACTTTGTATTGATTATCGGGAGTTGAATCATGTCACCATCAAAAATAGGTATCCATTGCCACGTATTGATGACTTTTGTTTGACCCGGTTGCAAGGAGTTAAATTCTTTTCAAAGATTGATCTTCGTTAGGATATCACCAATTGAAGATTAGAGCCGCCGACATTCCAAAGAGCGGCTTTGAGAACTGCAGACGAGCATTATGAATTCTAGTCATGTTCTTTGGATTGACTAATGCTCCCGCCGCCTTCATGGATATGATGAACCGAGTATTCAAGGAATATTTAGATCACTTTGTGGTCGTCTTTATTGATGACATCCTTATTTATTGAAAAGCCGTGAAGATCATGAAAGCAACACTTGAGGTCGACACTCCAAAAGCTTCGTGAATATAAGCTTTATGCCAAGTTGAAGAAATGTGAGTTCGCTTGAAGAAGTAGCATTCCTTGGGCACGTGGTATCAAGTCATGGAATATCTGTTGACCCAAAGAAAGATTGAAGCTATTCAAAGTCGGGAACAACCTAAATCGATGACCAAAGCACGTAGCTTTCGGTTTAAATTTGGTTATTATCGGAGATTCGTGGAAGGATTTTCTCGAATCGCTACTCCATTGACTCGGTGACTCGGAAAGATACAAAGTTTGATTGGAGCGAAGAATGTGAGAAGAGTTTTCAAGAACTCAAGAGGAGACTTATTTCAAAGACTTTTGTTCGACAATACCATCCGGCTCGGGAGAGGATTTGTCATCTACGGTGATGCTTGAGCAAAGGTTGGGATGTGTTCTTATTCAACATGGAAAAGTTATAGCCTATGCCTCGCGACAAATCAAAGAATATGAGAGGAATTATCCTACTCATGATCTAGAGTTAGCATTTGTTGTCTTTCTTGACTTAAAATTTGGAGGCATTACTTGTATGGGGAGAAAGTGGAGATCTTTACGGATCATAAAAGCCTCAAATATTTCTTCACTCAAAAGGAACTTAACACGCGACAACGACGTTGGCTTGAATCATTGAAAGATTATGATCATACCATCCAATACCATCACGGAAAAGTTTAACGTGGTAGTAGGCGACACATTGAGTAGAAAATCATATACGCAATCACGAGTGCGATATTGTCAACGCAAAGGCCCATTTGTGTGACTTCAGAAAGAATGGAGATAGAGTTAAAGACTCAGAGCGCGTGTGATGATAAGCGAGTATCTGAGTAGAACCGACTTTAATCGATAAAGTTAAATCTGGCCAAGCTCTGGACTGGAGGTCGATGCGTATGAGGAAGAAAGTGCAAGAAGGGTTTATCTGGGAAGCAAGAATCGATGAAGAAGGAATACTTGAGTCAACTCCGGACTTTGTGTTCTAACGACCACGATTTAAAAGTATAATATCATGATGGAGGCGCACAAACACACCATTTGTAATCCATCTCGGGAGTACCAAAATGTATCATGATATTCCATACATTTTGGTGGAGCAATATGAAAAGAGAGATATTTACATTTATATCAAGGTGTCTAACTTGTCAACAAGTTAAAGCGGAACATCAAGTACCAAAAGGTCCATTGCAACCACTTGAAATTCGGAATGGAAGTGGGAGCACATTACCATGGATTTCATTCCGGCCTTCCTAAGGTTTCTCAAGGCATTGATGCAATTTGGGTCATTGTTGATAGATTGACCAAGTCCGCTCATTTCTTACCGACACGAGAAACTTATACACTTGAACGTCTTGCTCAGTATGTATATAAACGAGATTGTAAAGGCGCATGGTATGCCCGGTATCCATAGTTTCGATCGAGACCCAAGATTCACTTCACGATTTTGGGTTAGTTTGCAAAAAGCTATGGGCACAGACTTACGATTTAGCTTCGGCATATCATCCTCGGGGACAGACCGGACAATGGAGAGGACTATTCAAACTCTTGAAGATCTATTAAGACTCGTGTGTCCTTGATTTCAAGGAATTTGGGACAAGTTCTTACTATTGGTGGAGTTTTTCTACAACAACAGCTTATCAAGCAAGTATTGGCATGGCTCCATTCAAGCGTTGTATGGAAGAAAGTGTCGTTCTCCAAATCTTTGGGATGAGGTGGGTGAATCAACATTGTTGGGGACCGGAGTTGAGTACGTATGACTACGGAAAAGATTCAAACGATCCGACAACGTATAAAAACCTCACAAAATCGACAAAAGAGTTATCGCCGATCTTCATCGAAAGGACGTGGAATTCGATATAGGAGATCGTGTGTTGTTAAGAGTTGCTCCATGGAAAGGAGTTACAAGATTTGGAAAGAGAGAAAACTTAATCCTCGATTCATCCGGTCCATTTTAATCCTCGATCGAAAGTAGGAGCTGTGGCCTATAGACTCGCTTTACCGCCAAATATGTCTCGTGTTCATAACGTTTTTCACATATCTATGTTACGTAAATATGTGAAAGACACGAACCATATTATTGAGTTAGAACCCGGACGAAATAGCGGAAGATTTGGCGTATGAAGAGGTTCCTGTTCAAATTTTGGATAAGAAGGAACATATTCTACGCTCAAGGTTATACCTCAAGTCAAAGTTTTGTGGAGGAACCACGATGTTGAGGAAATGACTTGGGAGTTAGAATCGAAATGAAATCAAGGTATCCTTACCTCTTCGACATACAGTATCGCACCTAAATTTCGAGGGCTAAATTTCATAAGAAGGAGGTTGTAAGACCCCAACTTTTATAAATAAAGATGAATTTTTCTATAAATATTATTTTTGAATATTATGGAATAAATTTGATATAATGTTATAGTTGTGGGTAATATTTATAAATTTTGCAAAGTATGCAAGTTGTTATAAAATATTCGTTTGGTGGGGAATATTCTTTTGTTAGGGAATATTCAGATAACTACTCAATCATTGGTGGACCCTAATAGAATTATTGTCGGATTGAGAAAACGACAAAAATATTTTATAAAAATAACTACGGAGGTGTTACCGTTAAAAGCTGTTGAACTACCCGGTGGTAAAAATAAAGATGTCTGGCGTGGTTGCATAGTAGACACACGCAGATTGATTATTGATGCTTACGTGAGAAGTCACTCACTATGTTCAATTATTGCTACGAAGAATTCTTTGATCATATCTCTTATATTATTGATTCAATTATTGTCACAAAGATCATATCATATAATATGTTATAGTATTAAATCAATAATTGAGACGACAAGTTATAAATGATTAATAATTGTTGAAAGATTAAATATGTGTTGATGAAAATAAAATGATTTGTGGTAAGTTTGATTATTTTTATGGGGGCTCATATGTCATCATCTAAGAGTCTCTTCGTTAATAGTAATTACCTTCGTCAATAGTAATTACCCTTGTGAATAGTATTTACCTTCGTCGATAGTAATTACCCTTGTGAATAGTATTTACCTTCGTCAATAGTATTTACCTTCGTTAATAGTAATTACCTTTACCAGACGTCGAACCACACTTGTCGTTTCACATTACAAAGCGTCAAACCACTTTTCTTTTCACATCATTAGTCGTCAAGCCACTTGCCTTTTCACACGGCGCAGTGCTAAGCTAGAAATCTTCTATAAATAGAGGCCTAGGGCTTCATTATTTTTCACGAATTCATTCAAGCTATAGAGAGAGAAAGTATAGAGAGAATAAGAGAAAGAAGAAGAGTATTTTATTCTACTACATCTGCTGCGAGATTCAATCTCCTACCAAATGTAAAGGGGTGTTATTCTTTCTTATTCATGAAGAGAACTTTTGTTATTCCATTGCTTATTATTTACATTGGAATAACATGTATACGCTTGGTTTTACCTATACTTGGTGACATTCTATTATTACATTGGAACATCCATGCATGTGTGTTTTACGGACTGGTTCCGTCTTTATTATTATTACATTGGAACATCACATGTGTGTGTTTTACACGGACACCTGGTTAAAATCTTTATTATTATTACATTGGAACATCCCATGCATCATGCGTTTTATGGGACTGGTTCCGTTATTTATTATTCTGTTGGAATAAACGCACTGCATGGATCTATCGCATGCATGGTGATTTCTTTTGTTATTCTATTCTTTATTATACCCGGTTGGTTAAAAATTTGACTTGTATACTCCATGAAATTAGTGGAATATCCTTGATATTTGCGTTTCATCCAAAGATCTTTTCATGGAAATATTCTTACGATCATTCTTGAATTTTACTCTACAAAACAAAGATCATATTGATAATTTGGACGTTAATAATTCACGAATAAAATAATTCTTGAACTTGTTTTATTGAATTCTTATATCATTGTCATCATCCTTATGTTTATATTATGTTGAAAGTCAAATACATGGCACTGTAGTGCATAGATGGACTTGGTATGATTATGACCGAGAGACTATTCGGTGTAATCATGTAGTAATGTTACAAATGATGTGATAAAAATCCTCGATGGTAGTAGTGCATTGGTGGATGAAGTTGTTGGTATGATCATGACCATTAATGAATACACAAATATTCTTGGCTCGTAGTGCATGAATAATTATGGTCGTGATACTAAAGAATATCCTTGGCAGTAGTGCGAGGGGTGATTCGATGATGTGGAATATTTATTAAAGTCGAGTCTCATTTATAACATGATGATGAAAACCTTTTAAAACCTAAAGATAGTAGACTTTATTTTCTACTTGACTCTTTTAATGGATTTCTTATTCGCTGCAGATTAAACCGGTTATTTCATTGTATTTTATCAATTTAACATTGTTGAAGACTATTGATAATTTATTCGCATTATCTTAGTCATAATATTTCTTCTTGGGGCTAGTTGAGCTCACCCTTTCTTTCACTTTATTCTTCGTGAAATGAGAATATATATTTGGGACGAGTCGGGGGAAGCAGTGATGGTCCTCGAAGATAGCATTAGTAGTCCTCACTATTACATTAAATAGTGTGATAATAATTGTAATGAGGACTCCTTTTTGAGTTTGTATAATATCTAGTAGAGCGATATTTGTATTTAAACTCACAGTTTATGTATTAAGTTGTATTTAAATTCTGTACCATGTAAGTGGTGACCCAAGATGGGTGATGTATACCTAATTTTGGGGGCATCACAATATCTATACTCAAATAAATCCTCATCACATTTATTGATACATTATTTTACAAAAATGGTGAGGACTACTAAACAATTCTTTCTAAAACCTTCATTCCATACCCAGAGCTTCGTACTCGCTTATATTCTCGCCTCCCGAGAAGAAAAATGGAACAAAAAGGAAAAGGGTGAGCTCAACTAGCCCAAAGAAAGAATATTATGACTAAGATAATATACAACAAATTACCGTTAGTCTTCAACAGGAAAAATCTAATAGAATACAATAGACAACAAATTTTAAATCAATATTCGCAATGAAATAATAATTCATTAGAAGAGTTAAGTAGAGAATGCAAACTACTATCTTCTATGTATGAATTTAAAAGTTCATCGCTCATCTTTTATCCCCGTAACATCAATCAATATACATCCGAATCAAATATTCATCTTTGCACTACTGAGCCAAAGATATTCATCATTTGGTCATGTTCATCTAAACACTGTTCATCTTTGCAGACTACTGACCAAAGATATTCTTCAGAAATCATTCATCTTTGACTACAAAAGCCAAAGATATTCAATAATATCATCATTTAAGACCGAGGATGATGAAAAATATTTTAAAAAGCGAATCCAATTGAAACAAAATGACAAGGATTAAGGATTAAGGATTCGTACTTTGTTTTATCCATGTTCAAAAATACCTCAAAAATAATCATAGTGGTGTAAAATTCAAGAATGATCAAAACATGGATACAATCAAAGCTAGTATCCGAGAATAGATATTTTGGACAAAAAGAAGAAATTTTATTTTTCGAATTGAATAGTGCAGTATCACGTGAATAGTAACTCAGACACCAAAAGATAGAAATTTCCAAAAAACATCTTCACGCTTCATGAATAGTACTCGTGAATAAGAACTCGTGAATAAAGAACTCATGATAGTAACTTCGTGAATAGTAACTCATGAATAATAACTCATGAATAGTAACCCGACATGGAAAAGTTTCAAATTTGATAAAAAGTTTCAACCAATATTTCAAAGATAATGATATTGAAGAAATAATATCATTTGAGAAGAAAATAACATCCCTTACCTCGAAAGATCGAGATTTTAGCTAAAAAACAGGGGATATAGGCTATGACTTGGACTTGCAGAGTATAACAATACTCAAAGTATACTCAAAATACTCACAAGAATACGCTTCGATAATATAGAAAGAGAAAACTTGGGTTTACGGTGTGATTTTCAATTATAACCCAAGACCCTATTTATAAGAAATTCTTTAGAACACCAAAGCAGAAAATTTAATAAATTAATAATATAATTATATAAATTTCCTACGCATGCCTAGAATCTGATTTTAGCCTTCAAACACATGCCACATTCTAGAAAAAGTAAGAAAAAACGTTTTTCTAATTTTAAATATTTTAAACTTCCAAAATCAATTATTTTGAACTTGAACTTCAATAATTCATAATAAATATCCCTTTCATCAGAAAATTGAATCTCATGAGTTTTTATAGGAAATTCAATTCTCTACAACTTTGCAGAAGAAAGTTTTTCCAAATTCCAAATAGAAATTGACCGAAATCCACAAAGCAGGCGATTTTACATTTATAATCAAATTTCGGTCAATAAATGGGGTCCAATTGACATGTTTAACATGTTTTAAACATTTATTGCAACAAAAATACTCTTCCTCCTCAGATACTTATATATCCCACATTCGTTGTTAAAATATCACCATTATTATATTATTAAAATATAATAATATATTTAAATGAATTATTTTATCGAGAAAAAGATAAAATTTCAATTTTCAACAATTGTCACATTAAAATTTTTCTCCATCTATATCCACATAAAATAAATATTTTTTCTCATCATATGAATCAATAATTAATTATTCACAAATAATATTACGAGAATCACAATATTGACAACTGAGAGCGGTTCCTGAAAGAGGGGCTTTCCAATAAGAATTTCTTCTTACTGGCGTGCAATTAGGTGACCAAACCTCTCCTTAGACAGAACTTTCTAGACATTGCCAATAATGTTATCTAATAATATTATTCGAGATAATATGAATTATTGCTTCGATAATGAAAAAATCGTGTAATGACAATTATTGAAACAACAAAGAATATAAAATATCAACATGACAATTATTAACTCAATAAAATATCGAGCAAAGAATTATCGTAACCATTATTGAGTAGTGCCTTCTTACGTAAGAATCAATAATTGGTGCAATATCGTGCTTCTTGTGTTTTAACCATAGGAGTATTTTAACAAAGATAATTCAGAATAACTACTTTTGTTATTTTTAAACAACTTATATTTATCGTTTTCTTCATCCAATCGCTTTCCATTATGGGGCCCACACACGGTCATGTCCGTCGCATGCGAATATTCCCTGACAAAGTCATTTAATATTCCCGACCAAACGAATATTCCCCACACAACAATGAATATTTTATAACCACTTGCTTATTTTGAAGTATTTATGTATTTTACCCTTAACTATCCACATTAATCAAATCAACCCTTATTATTTCAAAATAATAAATAGAGAAAATTAAATTTCATTAATAATAAGTTGGGGTCTTACAACCTCCCTCCTTATGAAATTTCGTCCTCGAAATTGACGTCGTACTCGTGTGTTTCAAAAGGTGAGGATACCTCGCTTTCATTTCCGTTTCCAATTCCAGGTCATTTCCTCTATAGCATGATTCCTCCATAAAACTTTAACTTGTGGTATTTAATTTTCTTGGCGTAGGACATGCTCCTTCCTATCTAAGATCTTGACAGTACCTCCTCATACGTTAAGTCTTCTTGCTTTCTCGTCCGGTTCTAACTTCAATAACGTGGTTTGGGTCTTTCACATATTTACTGAAATACGGATATGTGAAACACATTATGAACACGAGACATACTTTGAGGTAACGCGAGTCTATAAAGGCTACATTTCCTACTCGGTCAAGAATTTGAAATGGACCAATAAATCGTGGATTGAGCTTTCCTCTCTTCCCAAATCTTGTAACTCCCTTCCATGGAGCAACTCGCAACAATACATGATCCCCCACACTAAATTCCACGTCCTTTCGATGAAGATCCGCATAACTCTTTTATCGATCTTGTGCTTGGTTTGTATCGTTGTCGAATCATTTGGATCTTTTCCGTAGTCATACGCATCTTAACTCTCGAGGTCCTAACAATGTTGCTTCACCCACCTCGTCCCAACATCTTTGGAGAGCGACACTTTCGTCCATATAATGCTTCAAATGGAGCCACACCTATACTTGCACGATAACTTTGTTGTTGTAGGAGAATTCTACCAATGGTAAATACTTATCCTAACCGCCCTTGAAGTCTCAGGACACGAGTCTTAATAAATCTTCAAGAGTTTGAATAGTCCTTTCGATTGTTCCGTCCGTTTGAGGATGGTATGCCGAACTGAATCGTAAATCCGTGCCCATAGCTTTTTGCAAGCTAACCCAAAATCTTGAAGTGAATCTTGGGTCACGATCCGAAACTATGGATACAAGCATGCCATGCAACCTCACAATCTCATTCACGCATATATACTAGTAAGATGTTCAAGTGAATAAGTCTCCGTGTCGGCAAGAAATGAGCGAGACTTGGTTAATCTATCAACAATAACCCAAATAGCATTGATGCCTCGAGAAACCGTAGGAAGACCCAGAACGTAAATCCATGGTAATGTGTTTCCACTTCCATTTCGGAATCTCAAGTGGTTCTAACGGACCCTTAGGTACTAGATGCTCCGCCTTTTACACGTTGACAAGTTAAACACATTGAGATAAACTTTGCAATCTCTCTCATATTGTTCCACCAAAATGTATGTCAAGATCACGATACATTTTAGTACTTCCGAGGATGGATTGCAAATGGTGTATTGTGTGCCTCCATCATAATCTTGTACTTCAAATCGAGTTGTTAGGAACACAAAGTCTAGAGTGGACTCAAGTATTCCTTCTTCATCAATTCTCGCTTAGGAATAGCTCCTTCTTGTACTTTCTTCTTCATACATCGATCATCTCAAGATTCGGTGGCTCGAGCAACCTTAACTTTTTCTATTAAAGTTGGCTCTACGTCGCGTATACTTGACATCATCGCACTTTTCGTTCGCGATATGATCTTCTACTCGGCGCGTTACTACCACGTTCGCTTTTCCGGGATGGTATTGAATAGTGTGGTCGTAGTCTTTCAATAGCTCGAGCCAACGTCATTGCCGCATGTTGAGTTCTTTTTAGTGAAGAAATATTTAAGGCTTTTTATAGTCTGAATATATCTCCACTTTCTCCCCATATAGATAGTGCCTCCATATCTTTAAGCGCGAAACGATCGGCCGCTAACTCTAGATCATGAGTAGGATAATTCCTCTCATACTCTTTAAGTTGTCATGAGGCATAGGCTATGAATTGCCCACGTTGCATGAGAACACATCCTAACCCTTTGCTCGAAGCATCATTTGTGAGATAACAAATCCATCCGAACCGGATGGTATTATTAGAAACAGTCTTAGAAATAAGTCTCCTCTTAAGCTCTTGGAAACTTTTCTCGATTCTTCGCTCCAAACAAATTTTGTATCCTTCCGAAAGTTAATTTGAGTTAATGGAGTAGCGATTCGAGAAAACCCTTCCACGAATCTCCGATAATAACCATTAAGCCCAAAAGCTACGACACTTGATCCACCGACTTGGTTGCTCCAACTTTGTATTGCTTCAATCTTCGCCGGATCAAGCAGATACTCCATGTTTGACACCACGTGCCCAATGAATGCTACTTCCTCAACTCAATAATTAATCCATATCATCGAATCATCCCCCGCACTAACCGGCCAAGGATATTCATTAGTATCACGACCACAAATTATCCATGCACCACTACCAAAGATAATCGTGTATTCATTAGTATCACGATACAAATTATCCATGCACTACAACCAAAGATAATCGTGTATTCATTAGTATCACGACCACAAATTATCCATGCACTACGGCCAAAGATAATCGTGTATTCATTAGTATCACGACCACAAATTATCCATGCACTACGGCCAAAGATAATCGTGTATTCATTAGTATCACGACCACAAATTATCCATGCACTACGGCCAAAGATAATCGTGTTTTCAATTACGGTTATGATTATACCGAACAATCCCTAGTCATAATCATACCAAGTCCATCTATGCACTACAAGCCACAGATGACTTTCAACATAATATAAACATGAGGATAATGATATAAAGAATCAATCAAATGAGATAAAGG
This sequence comes from Panax quinquefolius, assembly GCA_020205615.1. Taxonomy (NCBI): domain Eukaryota; kingdom Viridiplantae; phylum Streptophyta; class Magnoliopsida; order Apiales; family Araliaceae; genus Panax; species Panax quinquefolius. The sequence continues at coordinate 129,905,387 of CM035170.1, forward strand.
ATAAATATTAAACATTTATAATATAATTTATCCAGGATTCAAGAATATCCTCATGTTATCAATCACTTAATAATCTCATAATCTAATATCATTAATATTATAACAATATTTTAATCACTTCTTAAATTTATAAACAATTTATCTCAATTGTTTACGCTTTACCATATAATGCATTTAATCATTCAAAAATGCCATACTCATAAGATATCATCACCAATTATCAAATCCCTCATCAAAAAAATATGCATATACTCTATATAGGATTCTCTAGCCATAAAATCCTATTTTCAACTTTGTTATTTCACATAACATATTTAACTCATATGTTCGTAACTAAACTATTTTCATGAAAAATACCAAATCAGTCCCAAAAATATTTCTTTTCTGGGATTTAGCATAATATAGTCCCATAATGAAAATATATTTTTCTCGGAATTTTTAAAATTTATTTACTATTTTTCAAAAATCAATTTCTAATTAATTCCTTAAGAAATTTTCTACCTCAAGTTTAACTCCAGAAATTCCCAAATCTTGGCAGGACCTTACACATAATAATGTGAGCCTCCAGTTTAAATTTCATGGTCATCGGAGTTGTAGAACTCCGGTTATAGCATTTTTCGTCAGAAAATCCTAAATATTGAAATGGTCATAACTGGCTCATTTTAATTCAGAATGAGCTCATTTTTGGACACGATGTTCTTTATACCATATACTTTTATGTCCCAAAAGGCCTGAATTTTTTCTCACTAATTAAGTGGCCGAAACAACCCTTACAAAAACGTGACAATGACTTTTTGGACATTTTGAAGTTTTGACTCCTTTGCTAAAATCGGTCCACATGAAAATCTACAACACCTTTTTCAAGTGATTCCACTTGGATTAGTTAGGTAACTCATAGATCTAACTCTAGGACTTAACCACACTCAAAAATTCAAAATATAATAGGAGATTTGGTCAATTGAATTTCATGTTACGTTTTCACCAAAATCGGTTTTAACTCCTTGTGATTTTTAAGAAACTTTCATGTTTTCACATACTAACCAACATAACTCATCACAACACTTACTAATACCACGTATACCCATGATTTTCATTAGTCCAATGCTTTTATTATGACTTTCATCATAAACCACGTAAACCTATTCATTTTAGTTGAAGAAATATTTGAGGGTTTAAGAAATGGGTTTTATCTTTGGGGTCAATCTGAAATTCGATTTCACGCTCTAAGTAGGCTAAGAAGTCTTCAAGAATACGCCAGGAAATTTATTAATAATAGAAATATCATTCAAAACTGTGACTCTCATTCAAGACTTGGATAATACGTCACATTGATACCAACTGTGACTTCTATCCCTTAACCTAGATAGCACCTCACAATGATACCTATAAACTTGCCATCTTCATTCACGATGTCGCCTTCAGAAAGTCTGGCTTCGGTGCATTCCACACAAGGAAGTCAACAACGAAAGGTTCGGGGCTCTTTACTTATGCCTTGATATGACAATAATTGACTTTAGTAGTTTGGTTACTTGAATTCGCACAACAAGTTGGTTATGAATATAAAAACTAACAACCTTACGAAAAGCATGATGAGTAGTTAACTAATTGATTCCTAAAATCACATCAAAGGCAAATATTTTCAAAAAGATAAGATCGACAGTAACATGAAAATGTTTATTTGAATCAAACAAGATTTAAAAATAGTAAGCGTGAATGAAGGCTCCTACTAACGAAGTTTCAACCAATAAGTCAAAGTTTAACTTCTTCTGAGTCAAATTTAAGCGTTGAACACAACTAGGTGAAATAAAAGAGTGGGTAGAATCGGTATCTAACACGGTATAGACTTCGCAAGAGCTTATGATTAACTTACCGGTGATAATTTTATTCGGGTTCTTCGTCACGAGAAAAAACGCTCTCTTAAACTACTGGCTTTGGTTTGTTTGGGATGACCTTTGGTGCCTCCATCCTAGTTGAATTTGTCTTGATGAACGACAAAATCGAGCTAAGTGACCTTTCTTCCACAATTATAACATGCTTTGACGGCATGGCCTAGATTCGGATGATGTGTCCCTCTCCTCCGCATTTAGAAGCATATGATAGGTCTTTCTCCTTCCTTAACAACTGCTTGGTCTTTGGTCTTTGACGTCTTTCCAACATTGTTGAATCTCCTTTTCTTGAAATGTCCATTCTTATTGCTTTGATACGATTACCACCGAAGTGGTTACCATATTTGGCTGTTGATTCCTCCACGCTTGTTGTCACCGCTTCGATGACTACTCACCGGTATTATAATTTTTCTTTACCGCTCTCTCTTTTAGTTGCGTTGACTCGTTATCGCGCTCCACTAATCGAGCCCTATTTACAACATCCGAATACAAACACAGTTTATGAGAAATAAGATGTTGATGTATCTCCCGCTTCAAATCTCTTAAAACATTCGCGCCATTCTCTCTTCATTATCCACCAAGTGGGACGAATCGTGATAACTCATGCAAATTTTGCCTCGTATTGCGACACGGTCATATTGTTTTGTTCCAACTTGATAAACTTCCTCCTCTTATGGCGAATACTTTCGGAAAGTATTTGTCGTTGAAACGACTCTGGAACTTCTCCCAAGATATCTTGAAGACAAAGAGTTGAGTCACGTTTTATCGATTCCCACCCACGATGTCGCCTCTCTCAAGCAACATAAAAGCGCAAGAAAGGAACCTTTTGCTTCCTCGGAGCATCCCAAGACATCAAATATCTTGGTAATCTGCTTTATTCATGCTTCCGCCAGAGAAGTGGTTTTGGCTCTCCTTAAACTCCGGTGGTCCCGGCTCCTTGAATTTTTTAGCGGTGACCGCCGAGAGTTTTCCGTGTTTCCACCCACGTTTTTGGGATGAAGTCACTTTACGCTTTGATGTTGCATGAATTTAAAAACCTCTTAAACGTCTCGTCGTTCGTCGATTGATCGGTGTTGTTGTTTACGGGAGGATTATCGCCATCCATTGCACATTGTCTCGATTATTGATCCGTGGAGAATCAACAGATCTCTGTGCTCCATTCTTTATTCTCAACATTCTCGGATGCCATTTTCAAACACCGCCACAAAATAAGGGTTAATTGACATGCAACATATTATCACTATACTCTCGACCTACCAATCAAATACCAAATAAACTTAGGTAGGTCATACTTAGCGAAGGAATTCCCTATCTCTCCCTCCTAGTTCTAGTCTCACATCTTAGCCAGGATCATATCCCTAAGCTCGATACCAACGTATGACGCCCCAAAATTAGGTATCGTCACCCATCTTGGGTCGCCACTTACATGGTACATAAATTCAAATACAACTTACTAATATAAGCGTGTCGGTATGCAATCGACATAAAGCGTGAGTTTGAATACAAATATTGTCTACTAGATATTATACAAACTCAAAAGGAGTCCTCATTACAACTATTATCACACTTTTTCACGAGAATAGTGAGGACTACTAATGCTATCCTACGGACCATTACTCCGTTCCCGACTCATCCCGGCTATGTTCTCATTTCACAAGAGAACAACGGTGAAAGAAAAAGGTGAGCTCAACTATTGAGAAGAAATATTATGACTAAGATAATGCGAGAATAAATTATCATTAGCCTTCAACAAAGGTGTTAAACCGATAAAATACAATAGACAACAAGTTTAACAAATAATGTGAAATAAGCAATCCATTAAAAGAGTCAAGTAGAAAATAAAATCTACTATCTTTTATGATTTAAAAGGTTTTTCATCCTTTGTTATAAATGAGACTCAAACTTTAATGAATAAACCACAATATCTAATCATCCTAATACCACGGTCAAGGATTTTCATCAAATTATCAATGGTCGACTATACCGAATCACCTGGTCATAATCATACCAAAAACTATCCACCATCGCATTACGCCATCGAGGACTTTTGTCACATCATTTATATCAAGCCATGATTATACCGAATGAACCTCGGTCATAATCATACTAAGTTCATCTATTCACGTAAGCAAAGATAACTTTCAACATAATATAAACATGAGGATGATGACAATGATATAAGAATTCAATAAAACAAGTTCAAGAATTAATTTATCTAGGAATTATTAACGCGTCAAATTGTCAACAAGATAATCTTTGTTTTGTAGAATAAAATTCAAGAATGATCGGAAGAATATTTCCATGAAAAGATATCTTTGGATGAAGCGCAAATATCAAGGATATTCCACTAATTTCATGGAGTATAAGTCAAAGATTTAACCAATTTGGGTATAATAAAGAATGGAATAACAAAAGAAATCACCATGCGTACACGATACTTGACAGGCGAGTTATTCCAACAGAATAATAATAACGGAACCGGTCGGTGAAATTCACAATGCAAGCAGGATGATCCAAATGAATAATAAATGCTAAATAATAAACAATGGAACCGAAGTCCGGTGTAAAAACACACATGACGAGGATATTCCAATAGAATAATAAATGCGGAATAATAAACAATGGAACCAGTGTAAGGTGTAAAACACACGACAGGATATTCCAACGAATAATAAAGAATAAAATAATGAGAAGAAGATCACCAAGTATAGGGAATTCACAGTATCTGAGGTTATTCCAATGAGAATAAATAAGAATGGAATAATATAAGGATTTCACCAAGTATAGGTACGCACATATACTCTGAGTTATGTATAGGGTATACCACTTTTACAAAAGTTATTCAATGTAATAATAAACAATGGAATAACAATGAAGTTCTCTTCATGAATACAAAAGAATAACACCCCTTACAGATGTACAACAAATAATATTCCCTACCGTAAAAGACTTTGGATATCAAAGTAGTGAAGTACCGAGAATACTCTTCTTCTTTCTCTCTATAGATTTTCTCTCTATAGATTCTCTCTATAATTTTCTCTCAGTAGTTTCGGTGAATTCGTAAGAAAATAATGAAAGAATGAGCTTTATTTATAGAAAAATAGAATGCATAGTAATTAATCCATGAAGCGGTCAGATTGATTTACTTTAATCGATTTGATTCATATTTAAAGCAAAATCTTTTAAATAAAATATCATATATTCTATTTATATGAAAACATTTTACTATGCAAATCTTTATGCAACCTTATGCAAAAACACTATGCAACACTATGCATAATAAAATATAATATATTCTATTTATAGAATAACTTTAATAAAGTATTTCATTTTATATAAAAAGATGTTTCGCATTTTATTACGTTAATAATATGAATAAAACAAAACGTCATTATCGCTATAATAATTCGTATATTATTAATCGATAATAATGGAATTAAACCGAGTGACTTCTCACATAAGCATCGATAATCAATACCGTGTCTTACTTATGCAACCCACATTATTCGTACTTTTACTACCGAAGTAGTTCAACGAAGATCAGCCAGTAAAACTTCCACCGTTATTTCAATAAAATATTTTTGTCGTTTTCTCGATCCGACAATAATTACATTATGGGGTCCACCAATGATTGAGTAGTTATACGAATATTCCTCGCTAAACCGAATATTTCTCCCACCAATCGAATATAATATAACCACTTGTATACTTTGCAAAATTTATAAATACTACCCACAACTATAATATTATCTCAAATTCACACCATAATATTAAAAAATTATTTCGACAAAATTTAAATCTTTATTGATAAAATCTGGGGTCTCACAGGGCGGGTGGGTCGGGTCATGATATATATTTTTTGGACAAAATCTGTTTAATATTTTATCAGATTTTGTTAAATGATTATCATGATACTATGTAGTTTTGCCAACGATAATAAACCACGAAATTATTCCTATAAATAATCCATGTGGAAGCCTAAAAGGATATATTAATTTTTCCCGTTCTGCATAACTTTTCCCGTTCCTGTTCCTTTCCTTCCCGTTCTGCAGTAAATTTCCAGTTCCCGTTCTGCACAGAATATTTTCCCGTTCCGTTCTGCAATCTTCTTCCCGTTTCTGAGTAAGTATATCCATGCACCATTTTTCATGCATCATTACTGTAATTACTGTAAGTTCAGTACATAACATATAATTTGGTTCGAAGTGTTATTAATTTTGAAGTGCTTCTAATTAAGAACTGGAATCCGTTTTATCTTGGGATGCAATTATTCATTTAATCCTTTAGCACCAGTGAGGGAATAAATTTGCTTCAAGGAGACTTTGTGAATTCAAAGGGCTCGAATTTATCTATTTCATAATTTCCAGAATCTGACTTTATTTTATTTTCTAATTCCGACTTTATATATTTATATTAAATATTACTATTATTACATAAATACAATCTTAAAGCAAATTTATCGATTTTGTAATTGTAGTACTATTTATTTATGTGAACAGAAAATCAGTTTTAAAAACAAATTTTCTATACAAATATTATTCTGTAGAAACAGTAATTAAAAAGAATAAAAGAATATTGATTGCATGTTAATATATACTATTCCGTTATTATTTATTATTTATATTACATGAATATTATATATATTAGATGTTAACTGATTTATATATTATGTTATTATATAAATTCCATGTTAATTGATTGCATGTTAGCATTCCGTTATTCTGTTATTGTTTAAATATATATGAGTAATACAGTATTGTTAGTACATAGTATTAAATATATATTGAATGTTAGATATATATTGTATTGTATTGGATATTAACAAAATCTGTCAAAATATATTATACAAATCTTTTAAAACGGAAATTCCTACAACATAAATTTGTTTCTGTTTGTTTATGGTTTTCTTCTTTGTATGACAGAAATGACATCTACTAGCACCATCCCTGCTGTGAATTTGTCTCATGGAGAAAAGCCTGAAAGATTCAATAGAACTGATTTCAAGCGTTGGCAACAAAAGATGCTTCTTCTATCTCACAACATTGAATTTGTCAAGGTTTCTACAAGAGGATTGTCCTACTCTTGTTGAAGGAGAAACTGACAAGGAAAAAGTGGCTGCAGTTGATGCATGGAAACATGCTGATTTCCTTTGCAAAAATTATGTGATGAATGGATTAGACAATACACTGTATAATGTGTATTGTACAATTCAAATTGCAAAGGAACTTTGGGAATCTTTAGACAAGAAATATAAAAAATTGAAGATGCTGGCATGAAGAAATTCATAGTCGGTAGATTTCTTGATTATAAGATGGTAGATTCTAAAGCAGTCATCACCCAAGTTCAAGAATTACAAGTGATTCTACATGATATTCATTCTAAAGGAATATCACTAAGTGACTCATTCCAAGTTGTTGCAATGATTGAGAAACTTCCACCATCATGGAAAGACTTCAAGAATTATCTTAAGCATAAACGCAAAGAGATGAATCTTGAAGAACTGATTGGTGACTTAGGATTGAAGAGGACAATCGTGTATCTGAGAAAAAGAGTGGGAAAAATTTATTTGAAGCAAATGCAAATGTGGTAGAACAAAGGCCAAACAACAACAACAAAAGGAAGCGCGAATGAAATTCTAATTTCAAAGCCAAGATGAAATTCAAAAGCAAGTGCTTCAATTGTGGCATTCCAGGACATAAATCAAATGAATATCGCAGACCAAAGAAATTCAAGAAAGAACAAAAGGCTCAAACAAATATGACAATATTGAAAAAACTTTATGAAAATATTTCAGACATTAATCTCTCTGCAGTTGTATTCGAATGCAACTTGGTAGGAAACACTAAAGAATGGTGGGTGGACACTGGCGCTACTCGTCACATTTGCTCCAATAAGTGGATATTTTCTACCTACAAACCAGTAGAAAATGATGAACAACTCTTCACGAAAAACTCCTCAAGTTCAAAGGTTCAAGGACGTGGAAAGATTGTACTGAAAATGACATTTGGCAAAGAACTGACTCTGAATGAAGTGCTTCATGTAGTTTCTGGGTCACTGCTTAGCAAGAATGGCTTCAAGTTGGTGTTTGTGTCTGATAAATTTGTACTTACCAAAAATGATATGTTTGTAGGAAAGAGCTATATGTCTGATGAGCTCTTTAAGATGAATGTAATGACTGTTGTACTGAAATCTATTGATAATAATAAATATTACTATTATTACTGAAATACAAGAACCGCTGATTCGAGAAGAAGATTCATCGGTTGTTCTCGTTTTAAGATGTATGTCCTAATTTTTTTTATTCTTTATTCTTATAATAATGCTCTATTTTGGGTGTTAAGTTTTGCCCTAATTTTTTCCGTATTCTCTTTCTGGGTTTTGCCGGTCCCTTTTTGTTTCTTCTGTAATTGTGGATTCCAAATTGGCTTTTGATTTGTTAGAGCAAACATAACAACTAGAGATAAAAAAATACATTTTAATAATTTTTTACGATTATTATTTTAATTTAATGGTATTTAATATATTTAAATGACATATATTACTCTATAACAATATTTTTGTTTCGATACAACAAGAATAATAATATCTACTTAACACTGTTGTATAGAAAACTCTCATTGGTAAAATTTAGAAATATTAAAAATATATTAATTTTCAAGTATATATATCTCTTAAAAATAAGAAATATTTAGTTCGATTGTAATGATATAATAATAAAATCATGTTGGTAAATTTTCTACATCACAATAAACAAAGATGAGATTGCTATTTTGTAAACCAAAAAAAAGTTAATGAGAGTTGTTTTTTTATTGGAGATGGCTATTCTTCCAGGTTATAGATGTTAAATAAATGAGTCATTCTACAAAGGTTATTGGAGATGAATGTACATCTCTGTTCTTGTATATATATCTAAATTATATATAAAATATTATATTACGTAAAATTTACCGTTGAAATAAATATTATACATTTTTTAGAGTCACACAAGAAAATAAATAAATTGGAAATATTCAATTATCTGGTCCAATAAAATTGTCCACCTAGACTTATTGTAAATGAAGACGACAATACTACCGACCTTCTCTACTCCAACAGTTAAATCAAGACGAGAATAAGTTAGTAGACCTGAGAACAATTTTTCATTCTAATGATTTTTTTTCCTTTATTTGTTCGGTAGTCTAAAGTTACGTAGATCTAAACAGTTTCTTTAATTTATTTTTTTAAACTGAGTATATCATATTTCTTATCAAAGATGTCATGAAATATGTAATTTATTTTATTTATCTTTTTTTAGAGATAAAAAATTTGTTTCTTTATGTATATCCTAGTACATTTTAAGGAATGACAAAATTCTCATATCATTAAATTTAGTTTAAATGTTCTGTATTTTTTCAATAAATTTTAAACTATTTAAACATGGAATAATGATTTATAAATATTAGTTTAATACTTTAATTAATTTTAAAGACATCTAAAGTTGTTTTAAAAATGTATGGATTCTCAATTTAGAATAATTATATGTACATGAAATTTTCTTTTATCCATTATATTAACTAGTTAATTGCACACATTATGTGTGTGAGCAAAAATAAAAAATAAGAGTGGGAGAATAAATGAAAAAGCTATAGAAAATGTAGTAACGAAAAAAATAATTGTTACTGCATAATTATAGAATTATATGCTATTTCACTTATTAAAGTATGTATTATCAGATAATTAATTAATCAATATTAATTAAGCACAACGAAATATTAGTTTAAAATTTCCATAAAGATTTAATGAAATCACAATTATGAATTTAGTACTTGTGGATTTCAAGTCATAACAAATAGTATTGCATAATATAAAAACTGAATGTAAAAGACAAAAGATTGCAAGTGGTTCAGAGACTAAACAACTTCTGATCCACTCTTATATTTTACAAGTAAGAAATTCACTAAGGATATATCACAAAGATCTTTTACAACTGAACTACTAAGATTCCTCTGAATCACTTAATCTCATAATTGGGACACACTCCAGATCACAAAGATTTATTCAAGTCACTTGGACTTTAGATATTGTCATAACACTATTACAAAACAGTAAATAGACAACGCAGAAAAAACATTGTAGTTTCAGTCAGAAAAACGTCGTGATTAAGGGTGTCATCTATTTGACACCCTTACACAACGTTTTTAAAACGACGTAATTAAGCACATTCCACAACGTTTTTTAAGTTTTTCATAAATTAGCAGATGCTTAAAAACGTTGTAGAATGTATGATTCCACAACGTTTTCTGGATAAAAACGTTGTAGTTTAATATATCTAGTTTAATATATCGACAACATTTAGATGCTTGCACACAACGTTTTTAAAATGCTGTAGATTAAAAAAAATGGAAAAAAAAAAGGTTGTGATTCACCTATATTACCAATGCACCTGCAATATGCTAAAATTACAAAGAATATTAATACCATACAATACTTTTTACATCCCAATAATCCTTTGTAATGCCAATTACAAGGAATATTAATATCATACAATACGTTTACATCTCAATAATGCCAAACTATCCATACATCTCAAATTTACTTTTCATTATAATTACTACTATATTGAATTGTGAATTTGACTACATCCACAAAATATACCAAACTATCAGGCAAATTGAAGTACATTGTTTGTCACACAAAACAAAACAACAAGAAGTGAAACAATAAAGTAGATTGGTAACCAGACTAAAAGTAAACTTATATCAGTTCCCAGACCAAATAAAATGCGTTGGTTAAGCAAGTGAAGAAGTTGATATTTGTCCAATTCTTCTCCCAGGTTGGTCATGTGTTATTGGTTGGTCATGTCCATTTCCCTGAAAATGAAATAAGATAAGCAATTAACCAAGATAAGATCATCAACTCCACTGTCAAAATTCTCGCAACTCGGATGAAGCTATGTATGAAGTGTTGTCGAGAAATTTAATTTGAACATGCCTGGGCAGGGTAACTGATATACTTCAATGCTTCAATTCCCATAGCAGGGCCAATTGTATTAGTAATGCCAGCACTCCAGTAACTCCACCATGGAGCACCACCCCCACTACCATGAACTGGACCATACTTTTATCACTGTTTAACAATACCACAAAGAATTTAACAATGCCACAAAGACTACAAAGAAGGTATACTAACTATGAAATCAAATGGGGAGTTAAAAATATAATCCTACTTTCCAGTACGTAATACTGGTATCCCAAAAATCAGTGAGAATAAAATGTAGATTATGATTGTGAGATTTTGAACAGTCCTATATCAGTATGTTCAATATGGAAGCTAAGAAGTAATGATATACCTTTAAGTTCATTATTGTTGCTAGCAGAAGAACTTCATTGCAATGCGCTAAAAGGATTGCTCATATCATCAGCATGAAACTCTCCACCATTGTGGTTGCCCTTCTCGAGGGCAAATTCCAGCATTACCTTCTCAAATAGATCACAGTTTGGACTCAATTTTGACAGTCCGATAGCGGTTTTACCAGATTTATTACTTAGCTTCACATAAGCCCCAGCATAAACAAATCACCACCTATGTTTGTCCTCGTCAGCTTTGCTAGGAGGGGGACCATCCTGAACAGGATTGCTCGATTGAACTGGCAATACTTCAGGAATAGCATACAAATCATTCCCAAATTCATCGATGAATAGTCAAGAAAGTGAAAGAACAAGTCACCACCTATGCTGGACATGTAATCATTACCTCCCAGCCATGAACTTTTGAGAATGTTCTTGCTTCTGTTTCGTTTCCAAAAACAAAGTCCATATACCTGAAACCAAAAAGAGTGGCAAGCTGTAAATCTGGATATTATATTATTTGGTAAAAAAAAAAAATTGAGCACAAGACTAGGACATTGAGCATACTGTAAAACTTTCTCTTGTGCATCATGAAGATCTGCATGTGAAAACATATTAGCCGCTGTATCATGCATAAGCTACTAGCAAAGGGAGCATGTTAAATGAACGGAGGGGTGAACTGGATTTGAATATTGAAACCTCCTGCCACAATGACAAACCTTGTTCTTTGCAGGTGCATGCTCAGCAAGTAGAAGAATGGACTCAAGTGAAACAGTGAGAAAAAACCCAGCAATGTAGAAGTACTTGGCCTTCTCAATTGTCAAAATCCAATCAAGTTAGATCCAAAAAATGTAAAACTAAACAATAAAGAAAATCAGTACAAACATGGTACCCAATGCCCAATTTTCTGGTTTCTTCAAATGTTCAGATTTGTAGCAATTGACAGCTGACAAATTGGCAACAAGAGACCTGCATATATAGTTCACAAAAAATTTTATTGGCCAAGGTAGACAGAAGGTGATAAGAGATGAATGATTGTATAATAGCAATTTCGCAGGCACATATAGGACCTTGAAACAAGACTATTTTAGCTGACCTTTCACCACCTCCTACACAAACGGCACAAGTACCCGTGGGTGTAGACAATTGTTAAGCATAATTTACAAGCATAACAACTTTGCTCTCAAATATATAAATACCTAATGCAGTGGTCAAATTTAGCAGGAAAGTCAACACTGGTCATAAAAACTTCAACAAATCCACCATCTCTACATTTATCCAAGCAGCTTAGTGCTAAAGTAGCCTCGTCTTGGAGCTGTTATTTTGGGAAAATATTAGTACAATCAATGAATTGCACTCTAGAAATAGAGTGAAGGACATCTAGAGATCAATTTGTCATGTTTATCCTTCAACTTAAATCAAGTGTATATCAAAGAGAAATATTCTGGCCAGAAAGTACCTCTATGAAACCACTTTTTGACATTCTGAATGTCATATTAAAACGAGCAAACGGATCACATACAACTGCTGGAAATGACTGTAAATATATCTTTCTTTCCTGTAACTCCAAAAGTTAGGAGCACTGATATGAACTACAAAATAAAACACTATTGAGCTGAATACGGTACTAAGAATAACTACTACTTTTTTTGCTGGTACAAGTACGTATTACCTCCCAAAAACATTCTTCTAAACATAGTTCGAACAACAATTTACTGCAAAAATTACAAAATTGATCGAATCCAGGAAATCTTTACCGAAATAATACTCATTTGAGGCCACCAAACCAGGGATGAAACTCTCGAATTAGGGTCTCCATGTATCGTCTGTACACAGAAAAATAAATACCAAATAAATCTCAAACACATAGGAAGAAAACTTAGCAAGAAAACTTAACCGGAGACGGCTCCCATTCAACAGAGCTGCTGCAAACGCCATAATAGACGCGCTCTAGATCCTGATTCACCGGCGTTCGCGGCCATTCACCGGCGGCGGCTGAACTGGATCCCGATTCTCCAGATGCAGAAGTTCTACTCCATCGCCGATGTGTCGCTGGAGCTTAGAGCGGTGGCAGCGAAGAAATTGAAAGATTTTGTGTGAAAAATGGGAAGGAGGGAATATCAGATCGGGGAAAATTAGGGGAAAAGTAAGGAGGGAATGGAATTTCTGTATAGGAAACGTTTTAAGCTCCGTGTTTTCACTTTCACATTTTTTTTAAAGCTCCGTGTTTTGTCTCATAGCCAACGGTTTTAAATAAAAACGTTATCTAGTTAAAATAAAAAAAAAGTTATTTTAAATAGATAACGTTTTTGCATATAAATCTACAACGTTTTTTTTAAAAACGTTGTGAAAAAAATAATGAATCACTGTTGGTTTAATGAGTTGTTTGAGGAGTTTCTAAGTTTATAATAAGATTGACTTTCTTGATACTTAGCCGTTTGAACAAGATGTTTAGTATCGTAAGTGGAGCTCTTTATAGTTTGACAGAGTTTCAGTTTGTTAGATTGTGATTTGTACTTGAATTTGAATTCATGTACTCTTTTATAGTTTGCCTGAAGAGTTTCTTGTTGCAAAGTCCCTGTTGAGCATTTAATGTTCTGATACTCAAAAAATCTTAGATGTTAACTTATAGTATAGTTGTGTCAAGTTACTTTTGGTTTGTTTAGCATGTCACATCATTCTGGAACTTCACAAACTTCATGGGGAAGTTCTTTACTTCGCCAAGCTAGCTGTTGGACACAAGCATATTCTGAACTTTGATATCAACTAAGAATATGTGATCATTGCACTAGGTTTCTCAACCTGTAACATTCTTTATTGTCATTTCTCTATCAATTTTGATTTATTCTACGAATTGGGTCAATCGTAGAGAAGTTTAACTCTACTATATGATTTGAGTTCTACGTTCAGCTCTATGACTTGAATTATACGAATAGAGAGACACTCAACAATAGTGCTCAATACGATTTCTTCTACGATACTTGAGCTGATTCTACAAACTTCTTTTCACTATGTGATCTGTTTTTCAAAACAATCTTGAGTGAACTATACGATGAGAATGCAGGCTCTACGATCACCTACTAAATGCTCTACAAACAGATAGCTTACTATGCTTTTACATCTTTATTTTACCATTAGGCAGAATACGTAGCTTTAAGATTGTTGAACAATACATTACCATCATTTATATCATATCATCTATACATCATTTTAGTTTTATAAGACCAGTCTAACACATTTGATATTTTATACTTTAAATCATTGTACATTACGATCTCATTAAAGACTTTACAAAAATTATTGAACAAATATACTTTAAACATACCATCATCAAATTAAACATACAGACTTTAACGGATGACTTATACTAGTATAGTGGTAATTAAAGAATAGTAATGATGGACAAATCAGATACGACATGACTGAATTTTATTTCTTTACATGAACACACAGAAAAGTTAGAAACTTATAATGAGTCATTCTACACATACATGTTTATTGGATACTTCTAATTATTTTTTTAATTATTTTGTTTTTTTTGTCTTTAAAAAAATATATAATATTTATTCTAACTATAATTTTTACAAAATATAATATTTTGGATGTAATTTGAATATATATACAAGAACAAAGTTGAACATATTATAAAAATTATACCCAAAACATCATATTCTGTAAAAATTGCAGTTAAAAAAAAAAGAATCCGGTTAGCATGAAGTTTATTTTTTAGTAAGTTGTTCAATTGACCAATAGAATGCTGACACAAATAGAGCCTCACCTGCATGTCAGCACTCTATTGGTCAATTGACCAACTTCCCAAAAAATGAATTTTATGCTAACCACTTTCAAAATAAATACTATACATTTTTTAGAAATCATAATAAAAAAAAGTCTAATATTTCGGTCCAAGAAGACTTATTGACTTATACTCCAGTAGGATCAAACATGAAATAAAGTTACAGAAATAATTTAAAAGTGGGTAAATAATTAAAAGGAATGGAATGGCTTTTGATTCGTTATAGCAAACATAACAGAGCTATCCCTTCTTCTTTGACAAAGTGGTGACTAACTTGATAGTTTTGGTCATAAAGTGATATTTGAAAGGGATTGTCAAACGGTGGGATCCATTCATTCATTCCGCAGTTAGCTATTTACTATGCTACCAGCTAAGCTAGGTGGCTACCTCTTGTTTACATAAAGAGTACTCTACTAGTCTACTTTATACACGATAAGGGCATCCTTCAGTCTAGTCTAAATTTACTCTCCAGTGTTGTCCGTTTCCCTCCTTTTTGTACTCTATTTATCTTCCAGACTTTCAAAATTCAAACTTTCTCTTTATATTTTCAGTCATATGTTATCCTCGTCTGATTCCACTGTCTACTTTTTAGCAGTGCGGTCGGATCGGCATTTCTTTTTTCTTATCAAATCTGTTTTGTGGCAAATTTAAGCCGGGGTGGATGAAATTTTTGGTAGCGTAGTGGAGGCTCCACGATTTGGGTTTGATTTGATTCCACGCTTCCATATGCTTTAATTGATTTGTTCGAAGGTATGCATTTCATTTCATAGTGAATGCTATAATTTTTTTTGGAATTGAAACTAGATTTCACCGTTGGACTATGCCTGCAACTTAGATTCTTGATGAATTGTCTTTCTTGAATACCCTATGCATGTAATTTATGCGCCATTTCTTTATTTTTTTTCTTTATTTAGTGGAAGTAAAAACTTGAGCTTGTTTATGCAAGTTGCTTCTAGTGTTTTGCTTCATTTTCCATTTTTTTTAATAATATTTCTTCTATTTTTAGTCCTCAGTTTTACTAATTTACTCGTTTCCCTCAACCTCTCTTTGCACTTTCTCCCTCATACTCATTGATGTCTCCTTTTTACACAGCATGAAAGAAAGATTTTTTTATAACTTTTCTTGAATATCTACTCCTTTCTGTAATTTTATTTTCTTGAAGTCGAGCTGTTATTTTTTCTGCAGAGCTTATCACAAGGGCAAAAAATATACCCATCCATTTGGAGTTCTATTTAACATATTTTTTTGTTTTAAAAAAATTGGATAGTTTAGTGAAAATAGAGATCTATGAAGTGGGTTAGTTTTGTTTAGTGTTGTTTTTATGTTTTTGGTCAGCAAAATGCATGGGGGTTGGTATACAGTGGACTCGGGGTGTGTAGTAAAGTAGAACAACTAGGGGTTTTGTCTTTCTTAAACTTGGAATATAAGAGAAACAAGCAGATCCAATAAAATGTTGTTTGCAACAGATTCGGTGGGTTTCTAAAAAGCTAAGTTGAGCAGATTTGGAAGCTAGGTACATTTGCTCATTGTTGTTTATTGATGCAGTGCATGTGTGTGAGAAAAAGTAAATTTTGGTGTTGAATGATTTGCAGGTATTGTTTTGTTTTCTTTTGTTTGAAGATTATTTTGGCCTGAAGTTGGGAAATTTTGTTTAAAATAGGACATTCAACTTTATTGGATTTTTACTGTATATAGATTTTCATATTGTATGCTGTAGTTATTGTTTAGGATTGAAACTCAATTTAACAACGGACTATGCCTGCAACTATTAGATTCTTCATGAATTATGTGTCTTTATTTAATTATCCTATACATGTAATTTATGTGCCATTTCTTTATTTAGTCGGTTGCAGTGAAAACTTAGGATTGGGTTTTTAGTTTCTTTATTGTGTACTCTCGAATTATGTGACCTTTTTTTATTCAGTGAAAGTAAAAATTTTGGCTTGTTTATGTGCGTTGATTCTAGTAATAGCAGAACATTGAGGAGACCCATTTGGAGTTATATTTAGCAGATTTTTTATTTTGTTTGTTTAAAAAAATTTGGATTATTTGGTGAAAATGGAGATCTATGAAGTGGGTATTTTTGTTTAGTGTTGTTTTGTGTTTTTGGTTAGCAAAATGCATGGGGTTGGAATACAGTGGATTGGGGCTGTGGAGGTGGAGTAAAGTAGAACATCAAGGGTTTTGTTTTTTGGGATTAATAAAATGAGCTTTATCAAATGCTGCTCTAAATTTTTTTTTTAAAGAAATAGTTATATGCTGATATTAGGTGAGATGCATGATATACCCCCTGGTTATAATTACAGGTTGTATTGGCAATGGCTGCCAAAGCAAAGCTTTTTCTTCGGGAGCTGAACATTGTCATAGCAGATCTAGCTTTTGCAAAGGAGCGATGTGGTCAGCTTGAAGAAGAGAATATAATCCTTAGGGAGAGTAGTGGAAGAAGAAGATAATACTAAGATGATGATTTGGTATGCGTTTCTATTTTTGCTCTAAAAATTCTACTTTTGTGTTTTTGCATATCATTTAACATTTAAATGCCTCGATGTAAGACCCCAACTTTTATGAATAAAAAATAATTTTCTCGAATTATATTTTTGAATATAATGGTATTGATTTGATATAATGTTATAGTTGTGGGTAATATTTATAAATTTTGCAAAGTACGCAATTTGTTATATAATATTCGATTGGCTTGGGAATATTCGTTTTAACAGGAATATTCGTATAACCAAGACAATCATTGGTGGACCCCTACAAATGTAATTATTTTCGGATCGAGAAAACGATAAAAATAATTTATGAAAATAACGGCGGATGTTACCGATTAAAACCTGTTGAACTACCCGGTAGTAAAAATAAGATGTCTGCCAGTAGTGCACAAAGAAGACATTGCAGTATTGATTATTGATGCTTACGTGAGAAGTCACTCGGTTATACTCAATTATTGCTACTGAAGAATTCTTCGCATCATATTTCTCATATTATTAATTCAATTATTATTACAAAGATCATCCGCATTATATGATATATTATTAAATCAATAATTGAGACGACAAAGTTATTCATATTATTATTTGCAATATTGACAATGTCTAGAAGTTCTGTCAAGGAGAGGTTTGGTCACCTAATTGTCAGAAAGCTCATTCTTTCCTGGAAACGACCTGGTTGTTAAATATTGTGAATTATAATATTAATGATGAATAAGTTCGTGTTGATTAAAGATGAATTTTATAGTTCCATTGTGTTGGACTTATTTGTGTTAGTATAATTGATGTTTGGAGGATATATTGTTCAATTGGGTATTCGGGACACTTTTCGTGTCGGAGTACTATTCAGGAGTTATTATTCATGAGTTACTATTCACGAGTTACTATTCATGAGTTACTATTCACTCTAGTATTGTGCATTCGGGTATTTGGGTACAATATTATTCCATGAGGAGATGTGCTAATTTTTCTGACCGTTAGTTGAAGATATAATAGTAAGTCAATATGGACCGCTGGTGGAGTTTTAATAGTAAATCAATATGGATCGCTGGTTTAAAGTTTTAATAGTAAATCAGTATGGACAAATTTTAGTTTTAATAGTAAACCAATTTGGACCGTTCATGGATTAGTTACTATTCATTCTATTTTCCTATAAATAGAAGTTCATTCCTTCATTATTTCTTACGAATTCACTGAAACTCTAGAGAGAAAATTATAAGAGTACCTATAGAAAAATATTCTGCTATTTCCCTACTCTCTACTGCCGGATATTCTATTTATCTTTTAGAGTTTCAAAACACAACTTTTTCCTTTCTATTTTCAACATCAGTTGCATATCCTGATCTGATTCCTCTCTCTGTTTAGTACAGGCGGGAAATTCTCTTTAAGTTTGGAAATTTACAATGATATTAGTACTTTGGTTTTCAAAAAAAAGTCAATAACATATAAATTAATAGTTTTACAATTAATATTTAAGAGAAGCATATCAACTCTTCAATTCTTCTATTCTAAGAAAAAGTTATTAGTGATTTTTTTTATATTAATGATTGATTTTGAAAAAAGAAAGAATTTTAATATTAGTACCAAACTACTCCTTTCGTCCCAAAATAGTTATCAAATTTTATTTTTACTATAGACAAATACAATTGACGTTTGTCATCACTCAAATATTTATTTTAATTAAAATTTATCACATCACATCACATCACATCGTATTTACAATAAAAACAAAATTTCCTACTCTTCACAAAAGTATTTCTCCTGCCTTTTATGTAAAACATTTTATTTTAATTAAAAAAAATATTTTTTTCGTTACTTGTTTCAAGATAAAATAAATGATTTACTATAAGCCAAGTGGCTGCCTCTTTGTGTCAGATAAGTGAATGCATTGCTTTTCAATCTAATCTGTAGTAGTACTTTTTTTGACGGCACTGTGACTTACTGTATTAAACTTTTTGGCGGGATACGGACACTGACTCTTCATTAGACTCTTTGGCGGGATAAGGACTTTGTGACTTTTCAGTCTTTGTAATCTATTTATCACTCGACTTGCAAAAACTTTTTGATCTTCTTTGTGCGGGACAAGGCATGCACTTCTCTTCCGTCTAATAAGGGTGCAATGTGATTCTCACTCTATTTATCCGTTCAAACTTCAGACTTATTTTTGTATTAAGCCTTCTTTATCTTTTTTATTTTCAACTATTAGTTGTATATCCTCTTCTGATTCTCTCTCTACTTTAGTACCGGAGGTCGCATTTCGGTTTATTTTTTCCTATCAGATCTGTTCGATATCACATCAAACAGATCTAAGTCGAGGTGGATGAGATTTTTGGTAACGTGGTGGAGGCTCCGATCCAGTATGATTTTTGGTAGCGTAGTTGGGGGGACGGGAGAGTTTTAATGATGGTTAACTGGTTGAAAATGGCTGTTTATGATGCAAAGGAGGATCAAGTGACATACATTGAGATGTATGTCATTTATCTTTTTTTGGACGGTTGTACATTTGTGGAGAGCCTTGTCTCGCCTAATTGCAGCTATTGGAGAAACTAGATAAATACCGGATCAAATCAGGTAAAATTGAATGCTATATAACTGGATGTTTATTATAAATATATATGTTTCATCTAATGTCTCTACTTTAGATTGGAGTTCGCAATCTCATTTATTTTTTCCTATCAGATCTGTTTGGTAGCAGATCTAAGCCGATGTGGATGAGATTTTGGGTAGGGTATTGGAGCCTACACGATTTGTGTGACGCCCAAAATTAGGTATACATCACCCATCTTGGGTCGCCACTTACATGGTACAGAATTTAAATATAACTTACTAACATAACTGTCGTGTACAATACGACATAAACTGTGAGTTTAAATACAAATATCGTCTACTAGATATTATACAAACTCAAAAAGGAGTCCTCATTACAATTATTATCACACTATTTCACGAATAGTGAGGACTACTAATGCTATCTTCGAGACCATCACTGCTTTTCCGACTCGTCCCAAATTTATATTCTCATTTCTCAAGAGAAACGTTGAAATAAAGGTGAATTTCAACTAGCCCAAGAAGAAATATATTATGACTAAGATAATGCGTAATAAATTATCAATAGTCTTCAACAATGTTAAACCGATAAAATACAATAGATAACCAGGTTTAAGCTGCAGTGAATATCGCAATTCATTAAAAGAGTCGAGTAGAAAATAAAGTCTACTATCTTTTAGGTTTTAAAAATTTTTCATCATTGTTATATTTGAGACTCAAACTTTAATAAATATTTCATATCATCGAATCACCCCTCGCACTACGGCCGAGGATATTCTTTAAGTATCACGACCACAATTATTCATGCACTACGGGCCAAGAATATTTGTGCATTCATTAATGGTCATGATCGTGCCAACAACATTCATCAATGCACTACTACCATCGAGGATTTTTACCACATCATTTGTAACATTACTATTAATGATTACACGAATAGTCTCGGTCATAATCATACCAAGTCCATCTATGCACTACAAAGAGCCACAGATGACTTTAAAAAAATATAAACATGAGGATGACAATAATATAAGAATTCAATAAAACAAGTTCAAGAATTATTTTATCCGTAAATTATTAACGCCCAAATTATCAACACGATCATTGTTTTGTAGAGTAAAATTCAAGAATGATCGGAAGAATATTTTCATGAAAACATCTTTGGATGAAACGCAAATATCGAGGATATTCCACTAATTTCATGGAGTATAGAAGTCAAAGTTTTAACTTAAATGGGTATAATAAAGAATGGAATAACAAAAGAAATCACCATGCATGCGATAGAACCTTGCAGACAAAGTTATTCCAATGAATAATAAAGAACGGAACGAGTTCGTGTGAAATTCACACCAAGCGATGATGTTCAATGTAATAATAAAGATGGAACTGCATCCGGTGTAAAACACACGATGATAGGATATTCCAATGAGAATGATAAAGAGCGGAACCACGTCCTGCAAAAAACACATGCATGAGGATGTTTCAAATGAGAATAATAATAAAGACGGAACCGTGTCGGTGTAAAACACATGCACAGGATGTTCCAACAGAATAATAGAAGAATGTCACCAAGTATGGTAGAACCACAGATATCTGAGTTATTCCAGCAGAATAATAAGCAATGGAATAACAAAAGTTCTCTTCATGAATAAGAAAGAATAACACCCCTTACATTTGGTAGGAGATTGAATATCTTATGACGCAGTAGTAACAAAATACTCTTCTTTTTTCTCTCTTATTCTCTCTATACTTTCTCTCTATAGCTTGAATGAATTCGTGAAAAATAATGAAGCCCTAGGCCTCTATTTATAGAAGATTTCTAGCTTAGCAGACCTTAGTGTGAAAAGGCAAGTGGCTTCGACGACTAATGATGTGAAAAGAAAAGTAGTTTGGCGCTTTTATGTAATGTGAAACGACAAGTGGTTCGGCGCACCAGAATGTGAAACGACAAGTGGTTCGGACGTCGGTAAAGGTAATTACTATTAACGAAGGTAAATACTATTGACGAAGGTAAATACTATTCACAAGGGTAATTACTATTGACGAAGAGACTCTTAGATGATGACATACGAGCCCCCATAAAATAATCAAACTTACCACAAATCATTTTTTTTCATCAACACATATTTAATCTTTCAACAATTATTAATCATTTATAACTTGTCGTCTCAATTATTGATTTAATACTATAACATATTATCTGAGATGATATCTTTGTGACAATAATTGAATCAATAATATAAGAGATATGATGCAAAGAATTATCAGTAGTAATAATTGAAGCATAGTGAGTGATTTCTCACGTAAAGCATCAATAATCAATCTGTAGTGCTACTACGCAACTACGCCAGACATCTTGTATTTTTTACCACCGGGTAGTTCAACAGCTTTTAACGGTAACATATTTCGCCAAGTTATTTTATAAAATGTTTTTGTTGTTTTCAATCCAAACAATAATTACATTTGTAGGGTCCACCAATGATTGAGCCATTGTATTTAATATTCCCTAACAAAAGAATATTCCCCACCAAACTAATATTTTATAACAACTTGCATACTTTGCAAAATTTATAAATATTACTCACAATTATAACATTATATCAAATTTATTCCATAATATTCAAAAATAATATTTATAAAAAAATTCATCTTTATTTATAAAATTTGGGGTCTTACAACCTCCCTTCTTATGAAATTTCGCCCTCGAAATTAGTGGTACGTACTGGTATGTCGAAGAGGTAAGGATACCTTGATTTCATTTGATTCTAACTCCCAAGTCATTTCCTCAACATCGTGGTTCCTCCACAAAATTTTGACTTGAGGTATAACCTTGGGCGTAGAATATGTTCCTTCTTATCCAAAATTTGAACATGAACCTCTTCATACGTCAAATCTTCCGTTATTTAAATCCGGTTCTAACTCAATAATATGGTTCGGTCTTTCACATATTTACATAACATAGATATGTGAAAAGCGTTATGAACACGAGACATATTCAAGCAGAAAGCGAGTTTATAGGCCACAGTTCCTACTCGATCGAGGATTAAAATGGATCGATGAATCGAGGGTTAAGTTTTCCTCTCTTTCCAAATCTTGTAACTCCTTTCCATGGAGCAACTCTTAACAACACATGATCTCCTATATCGAATTCCACGTCCTTTCGATGAAGATCAAGATAACTCTTTTGTCGATTTTGTGAGGTTTTTATACGTTGTCGGATCGTTTGAATATTTTTCGTGAATACACGTATCAACTCCGGTCCCAACAACGTTGCTTCACCCACCTCATCCCAAAGATCTTGGAGAACGACACTTTCTTCCATACAACGCTCAATGGAGCCATGCCAATACTTGCTTGATAAGCTGTTGTTGTAGGAAAACTCCACCAATGGTAAGAACTTGTCCCAACTCCCTTGAAATCAAGGACACGAGTCTTAATAGATCTTCAAGAGTTTGAATAGTCCTCTCCATCGTCCGTCAAAATTCGAGGATGATATGCCGAAGCTAAATCGTAAGTCTGCGCCCATAGCTTTTTGTAAACTAACCCAAAATCGTGAAGTGAATCTTGGGTCTCGATCGGAAACTATGGATACCGCAGATACCATGCATCTTACAATCTCGTTTATGTACATCTGAGCAAGATGTTCAAGTGTATAAGTTTCTCGATGTCGGTAAGAAATGAGCGGACTTGGTCAATCTATCAACAATGACCCAAATCGCATCAATGCCCGAGAAACCTTAGGAAGCCCAGTGAACGAAATCCATTGTAATGTGCTCCCACTTTCATTCCGGAATTTCAAGTGGTTGCAATGGACCTTTTGGTACTTGATGCTCCGCTTTAACTCGTTGACAAGTTAGACACCTTGAGATAAACAAATACTATCTCTCTTCATATATTGCTCCACCAAAATGTATGATTTAATATCATGATACATTTTGGTACTCCTGAGATGGATTGAAAATGGTGTGTTGTGCGCGCTCCATCATGATATTATACTTTAAATCGTGGTCGTTAGGAACACAAAGTCCGGAGTTGACTCAAGTATTCCTTCTTCATCGATTCTTGCTTCCTAAGATAGCACCTTTCGCACTTTTTTCCTCATACGCATCGGCTCCAGTGTCCGTAGTTTGAAAGCAATTTTAACTTTATCGATTAAAGTCGGTTCTACTCGTCGTATACTCGCTATCATCACACGCGTCCACGAGTTTTAACTCTATCTCCATCTTTGCAAGTCACACAAAATGGGCCTTTGCGTTGACAATATCGCACTCGTACTTGCATATGATTTTCTACTCAACGCGTCACTACCACGTTCGCTTTTCAGGATGGTATTGGATGGTATGATCATAATCTTTCAGCGATTCAAGCCAACGTCGTTGTCGCATGTTGAGTTCCTTTTGAGTGAAGAAATATTTGAGGCTTTTATGATCCGTAAAGATCTCCACTTTCTCCCCATACAAGTAATGCCTCCAAATTTTAAGTCTGAAAGACAACAAATGCTAACTCTAGATCATGAGTAGGATAATTCCTCTCATATTCTTTGAGTTGTCGCGAGGCATAGGCTATAACTTTCCATGTTGCATAAGAACACATCCCAACCCTTTGCTAGAAGCATCATCGTAGATGACAAATCCTCCGAGCCGATGGTATTGTCGTAGCAGTCTTGAAATAAGTCTCTCTTGAGTTCTTGAAAACTCTTCTCACATTCTTCGCTCCAACCGAACTTTCAGATTTTCCGAGTCACGAGTCGATGGAGTAGCGATTCGAGGAAATCCTTCCACGAATCTCCGATAATAACCAGCCTAAACCGAGAAAGCTACGACGGTCATCGATTTAGAGTTGTTCCCAGCTTTGAATAGCTTCAATCTTTCTTTGGGTCAAGCAGATATTCCATGACTTGATACCACGTGCCCAAGGAATGCTACTTCTTCAAGCCGTAACTCGCATTTCTTCAACTTGGCATAAAGCTTATATTCACGAAGCTTTTTGGAGTGTCACCTCAAGTGTTGCTTATGATCATCACGGCTTTTGGAATAAATAAGGATGTCATCAATAAAGACGACCACAAAGTGATCTAAATATTCCTTGAATACTCGGTTCATCATATCCATGAAGGCAGCAGGATCATTAGTCAATCCAAAGGACATGACTAGGAATTCATAATGCCCGCGTCGAAGTTCAAAGTCCGTCTTTGGAATGTCAGCGGTTCTAATCTTCAATTGGTGATATCCTGAACGAAGATCAATCTTTGAAAAGAATTTGGCTCCTTGCAACTGGTCAAACAGGTCATCAATACGTGGCAATGGATACCTATTTTTGATGGTGACATGATTCAACTCCCGATAATCAATACAAAGTCGCATACTCCCATCTTTCTTCTTCACGAATGTAAGCAGAGCACCCCAAGGAGAAGTACTAGGACGAATAAAGCCAATGTCTAACAATTCCTGCAGTTGGGTCTTTAACTCCTCAAGTTCAATAGAGCTATTCGATATGGGGCTTTGGAAATAGGTTTTGTCTGGGGTTCAAGGTCGATACAAAATTCAATTTCACGCCTAGGGGTAGGCCAGAAGTTCTTGGGAATCGTCGGGAAATTTATTAACAATAGGAATATCGTTTAAAACCCGGCGTATTTTTATTTAAATCTATGACATGAGCTAAGAAAGCTCGACATCCGCTTTTTCAATAAGCGAATAGCTTTATGGCTTGAGACGACCGTGATTGATTTTAATGGTTTGGTCGTTTGAATTGCGATAATAGGTTGATTAGGAATATGAAAGCTAACAACCTTATGAAAACAATCAATTTTTGCATGATAAGTAGTTAACCAATCAATCCCTAGAATCACGTCAAATGCAAGTATTTTTAATGAAATAAGATCAAGGTAATGTGAGGGTACCGATTTGAACCAAACAAGACTTATAAGCAATTGGATGTAATGAAGGTTTCTCCCAACGGATTTTCCACAGATAAGTCAAAGTCTAATTTCTCCGAGTCAAATTTAATCGATGAGCGCAAGTAGGAGAAATAAAAGAATGGGTAGAATCCCAGATCAAATAAAGTATAGACTTCATTAGAGTTTATGATAAGCTTACCCGTGATGACCTCATTCTCGATTCCTCGCTCTTTGGGAGGTCACAACAAACGCTCTCTCCTCAGACTACCGGGTTTTGAATTTTACGGGATGGCCTTTGGTGCCTCCATCCTAATTGAATTTGTCTTGATGAAAACGACAAAATCGAAGCTAAGTGACCTCTCTTCCACAATTATAACATGCTTTGGACGGCATGACGCAGTTTTGATCGATGTGTCCCTCTCCTCCGCATTTGAAGCATATTTTAGGTGGTCTTTCTCCTTCCTTAACAATGGGTCTTTGGCTTTGACGTCTTTCGACGCCTTTCCACCATTCTTATTCCATTCTTTGTTTTGTACGATTACCAATCAAGTGGTTACCGTATTTTGGCCCGTTGATTCCTCCACGCTTGTTGTCACCGCTCGATGACTAATCTCACCGGTATTATAATTTTTGCCGGCCGCTTCTCTTTTTAGTTGTGTTGACTCATTATCGAGTTCCACTAATCGAGCCTTATTTACAACATCCGAATACAAACACGGTTTATGAGAAATAAGATGTTGACGTATCTCCGACTTCAAACCTATTAAAAACATTCGCGCCATTCTCTCTTCATTATCCACCAAGTGGGGATATGAAACCGTGATAACTCCGCAAATTTTGCCTCGTATTGCGACATTACACGGCCATATTGTTTTGTTCCAACTTGATAAATTCCACCTCCTTCATGTGGCGAATACTTTCGGGAAAGTATTTGTCGTTGAATAGCTCCTCTGGAACTTCTCCCAAGATATCTTGAAGACAAAGAGTTGAGTACGCTTTTACCGATTCCCATCAAGAATCCGCTCTCCGCCGCAACATAAAAGCGTAAAGGAACCTTTGCTCCTCTGAGCATCCCAAGACATCAAATATCTTGTGTAATCTGCTTTATCCATGTTTCCGCCGAAGTGGTTTTGGCTTTCCTTAAACTCCGGTGGTCCCTCCTTGAATTGTTTAGCGGTGACCGCATAGAGAGTTTTCCGTGTTTCCACCCACGTTTTGGACAGAGTCGCTCTTCCCATTGTTGCATAAATTGCATAAAGCCTCTAAACATTTGATCATTCATTATTTGGTCGGTGTTGTTGTTTGCGTGAGGATTTTCGCCTCTACGATGCACATTATCACGATTATTGATATGTGGTGAATCAACGATCGCTGCGCGCCCATTGCTATTCTCAACATTCTCGGATGTCATTTTCAGATCATCGCCACAAAACAAAAGGTTAATTGACATGTAACAAATTATCCCTATCTTCCCGACCAACCAATAAAATAAAGACATAAACTTATGTAGGTCATACTAGCGAAGGTATTCCTCGCTCTCCTCCTAGTACTATTCTCACATCTTAGCCTGAGGATCATATCCCCTAAGCTCGATACCAACCGTCTGACGCCCCAAAATTAGGTATACATCACCCATCTTGGGTCGCCACTTACATGGTATGTAATTTAAATACAACTTATTAACATAATCATGTGGTATAATACGACATAAATCGTGAGTTTAAATACAAATATCGTCTACTAGATATTATACAAACTCAAAAAAGGAGTCCTCATTACAATTATTATCACACTATTTCACGAATAGTGAGGACTACTAATGCTATCTTCAGGACCATCACTGCTTTCCCAGACTCGTCCCGCCTATATTCTCATTTCAAGAGAGAAACGGTGAAAGAAAGGGTGAGCTCAACTAGCCCAAGAAGAAATATTATGACTAAGATAATGCGTAATAAATTATCAATAGTCTTCAACAATGTTAAACCGATAAAATACAATGACAAACCGGCTTTTAAGCTGCAATGAATATGCAATCCATTAAAAGAGTCAAGTAGAAAATAAAGTCTACTATCTTTTAGGTTTTAAAAGGTTTTCATCATCGTTATAAATTTGAGACTCGACTTTAATAAATATTCCACATCATCGAATCACCCCGCACTACGGCCAAGGATATTCTTTAGTATCACGACCACAATTATTCATGCACTACGGCCAAGAATATTTGTGTATTCATTAATGGTCATGATCATGCCAACAATCATTCATCAATGCACTACTACTAATCGAGGATTTTTACCACATCATTTGTAACATTACGGTCATGATTACACCGAATAGT